>JAWNZC010000419.1:2095000-2097500 GCA_035771165.1 Paragorgia papillata
CTCGATCAACGGACAAGATAACTCTTATATAACTATTAAATTATACCATTCGTTCCAAAACATTCGTTAATTCTGGAGAAATAACTTTTCGTTTTGTATAAAATAAGAAACAACCACTGAGAACGTTGAGGGAATCATTCCAAATGTGTTGTTTTGCTATTCTACGGTCAAACTTGCGATCGCAAGCTTTTGCGATCGCAAGTTGCATTCGCAATTGTGCGCTCAGGGAACGTCTTAGCGAACAGACGTACACAATATTGCTCCGTAAAAAATCAAATCGTTGTGAGTAAAGCAATGAATATAGATATAGATAACCCAATGAATAACCTATTTGAAATTAAAAAGTTTGCGATCGCAGTTCGTCGCAATTGTGCATTCGCAAGTTTGCGATCGCAATTGTGCGATCGTACAATAGCGATGGCAAACTTGCGATGGCACAAGATCTCGCCTCGGATAGGCGAGTCAACTTTATCTCACCCCCTAGGGTAACCCTACCTCGCAGACGGTGACCCTACCCCAGGGTGACCCTACCTCGCAGACGGTGACCCTACCCCAGGGTGACCCTACCTCACAGACGGTGACCCTACCCCAGGGTAACCGTACCTCGCGGACGGTGACCCTACCCCAGGGTGACCCTACCTCGCAGACGGTAACCCTACCCTAGGGTAACCCTACTACTCGAGACAAGTATGAAATTCTCGCTGTCGAGACTAAGTAAAATGAACACAAAGTTGGCTCTCCCAGGGTAGCTCGGGGGGCAGGGCACAGGGAGCCCATCTTGGCAGCGCGTGGGCACCCTGTGGCGGACTCGAAAGACGCGCGGGGGACTGTGGCACACTCGGTCGTGGTGTGTTAAGTTTTTCGTTTTTTTAAATCCCCTGCCACAGTCCCCCGCGCGTCTTTCGGGTCCGCCACAGGTGCCCACGCGCTGCCAAGATGGGCTCCCTGTGGGCAGGGTGACCCTTCTACCAAGTATTTGGATGGGTGACCTCCTTACTGTATCTTCATGCGAGTGGAGTAGTTGGTTCTCTCCTGTGCCTGGAGGGGTTTTCACCGAGTTCTACGGCTGACCTCCCTCCGTAAAATCAACACCATAGTTTCCCCCAGTTAATTCTACAAACTAGTTCCATCAAGGGGTGGAGTACATTGGGTTATTAGTATCTAAATACTATCATATCTTACCATAAAGTCACTTTACTTTACTTTAGCGGTCAGCTAGAGTAAGTGCACTAAACTTAACGAAACATCAAACACAGAAGTAAAATTTTCAACGTGTAATGTATCGCTTTAACTTTATAACGCCTTACGAAATAACAACAGCCACTGAGTACTTGGATGGGTGGCCACATTAGCTTCATGTGAGTAGAGTTGTTAGTGGTTCTCCTCCCTCCCTAAAACCAACACCATAGCTTCACCAGTTAATTCTACTAACCAGTTCCATCAAGAGGTGAAGGTCATTGGGTTATCAGTATCTAAATACTGTCATATATTACACTCAATAAATAAAAAGTCACGTCACTTTACTTTTACCTTACTCTACTCTACTCTACTCTACTCTACTCTACTCTACTCTACTCTACTCTACTCTACCTTACTCTACTCTACTCTACCTTACTCTACTCTACTCTACTCTACTCTACTCTACTCTACTCTACTCTACTCTACTCTACTCTACTCTACTCTACTCTACTCTACTCTACTCTACCTTACTCTACTTCACTCTACTTTACCTTACTCTACTTCACTCTACTTTACCTTACTCTACTCTACCTTACTCTACTTTACCTTTCTCTACTCTACCTTACTCTACTTTACCCTTCTCTACTCTACCTTACTTTACTCTACTCCACTCTACTCCGCTCCACTTCACTCTACTCTACTCCATTCTACTCCACTCTACTCTACTCTACTTCATTCTACTCCACTCTACTCTACTCTACTCTACTCCACTCCACTTTACCCTACTCTACTTCACTCCGCTCTACTTCATTCTACTCCACTCTACTCCACTCCACTCCACTCCACTCCACTCCACTCCACTCCACTCCACTCCACTCCACTCCACTCCACTCCACTCCACTCCACTCCACTCCACTCCACTCCACTCCACTCCACTCCACTCCACTCCACTCCACTCCACTCTTTTTGCAAACAGTGAAATAAAAGTAGCGTTTCTCTCTGACGAACATTTGACTCCTACGTTCTCTGTTTCGGCAGTATATCAAACCTAATTACTATATTTCGATTGTTACTTTTTTTACCTTTATTAAAAACCAAAAGCAATCATCAGAAAATAGACACACAATCTTGATGTTTCATGGTATTTTATTCTTTTTGAGTTCTTTTGTAAATTTATTTACAATTTTCGTGGATATTAAAATCCAATTTTTTTCCACAGATGCTTTTTATTTCTCTCTTTTCTTTTTTTTTTGGTTTGCTTTTGTTAATTTTCATGTCACGCTCCACAAAAGCACGTCAGCTGGGCGTGACACGGGTATTC
>JAWNZC010000419.1:2100000-2192500 GCA_035771165.1 Paragorgia papillata
AGTCCACAGTTTCACAAAGCAAAAACATTTCCCAAACCTTGTAAGCTTCGAACCATTGAGAAAAAAATCAAGGCCACAAACATAAACAATAAATTTAAAACCAAAATAAAAAAACAAGTCTGAACTTGAAGGATGGTGACAATACATTTTGCTCTTTCTTGTCAAATCATGTCCTTTAATTTTATTTCTTCTTCATAAATTAATAACCGAGAGTGAGGACTTTACGGTAAAATATTAAACCGAGGTCTGGATACTAGAATTTACTTTTATAATGTTCATTGTTGTCTATTTCATCTATTTTTGCTGTTTTTCGGCAATAAAAGTTTCTTATTAGGATATTTTGTTTGTTTCCAATCGTAGGGCATTAACAATTTTCATAATGCCTGTGGGCATTACTGAGAAATCTCGCCCATCAGCAACCAATCACAGCGCGTGATTTTACCGGAAGTAATCCGTGCCATATAATAAAATTATAGATTCTGTGAAACTCATTGTATACATTTGAAAACAAAGTACAGCACTAGTTTTTCTGTTGTTCTAGCAGGTTATTTGATCAAGTTACACTCTCATTCCCAGAGCCCACATTCCCCACCCGGGAAACGAGAGACTCTGGGATAATCTGTTTCAAATTGTTACATTATCGGCTGAATAGTGAGCATGAGTTGGTCTGAAGTGACCGGAAGTGGAATTAATAAAACCAAAATAACAAAGATGTCGCACAACAAGACTCCAGTGAAGACATTGCTGCGATCGATATCTTCGCTGTATGTGTGTAGCTTTGCCAGCAACCCCATTGACTTGTTTGGGGAAAAGTCAAACAAGGAGAACATACTATCCAGATTCCATTCGGATATGTACCTCAACTGGAATAACAAGAATCCTGTGATTTGAAACGGATTATCCCAGAGTCTCTTGTTTCCCGGGTGGGGAACGTGGGCTCTGGGAACAAGATTGATGAAGTTATTGAATAGCTACTATAATAATAAAGGGGTTGTTTTTGACCAGCTCAGGTAGGAATGGGTTAAGTAATTGTTAATCCTTTCATGCACTCACAAATACAGAATTTTCTGTACTTTATTATTTTACTCTGTCTAACGCCAGATGATTTTACTCGTTAATGGGAGAGCTCCCAGAAAGTTGGGAGTGAAAGGGTTAATCCATTGCTGGCTAGAATGTCCACGGGTTCTCCCTTTGATAAGTAAAACTGTTTGGGCAGAGTAAAGAAATGAAGGAACCATTTTTGGCCAGCTCAGGCAGGAATGGATTATTCTCTGATAATTATCATCTTAATAATCTGTTCAGAATTTTATTGCAGCTACAAATATATAAAATTATACCACCCTTCAGAGGGAAAAAGCCTGGGTGGGTATTTGCAGTTCAATAACAGGAAAGTACCTACAAATAGAATGAGAGATGACTCAGTGTTTGACTGAATACAGTATGCAAATAAATCTTGCTTGCTAGTTTTCCAAAGAGATTGTTTCAACACCTCTTGTGCCAACTGAGTCAATAAAAAAATGATGCATAATTACTAAGCTGATTCAAAGTTCTGTTGCTTGAAGTAAATAGTCTTCAAAAACTGATTTGTGTCTTAATTCTAGATGCATGAGCAAACATGACTATTTGCATTGGGAAGTGAGATTGTTCTAATTCATTTAAAATGCTTTAAAATGGCTATTTCACACTACATTTAGCTTCAACTATGTAATGTTGATATTCTAAGCTACAAACGTCAAAACTAAAGCTGCACACTAATTTGATTGTGAAATACGAATCACCTAACAATTATGGAAGCATTTCTGAATGTTTACAGTCAGAATGGAAATACCTTCCCACTTCTTCTTCTATAGTTCGTTGCATATTACTGTATTTCTGTAGCCACTACCGAAGCCTGAGAAAATCTTTTGTTGAGAACTGTACATACATAGTATAATCATGGATAGTAAAAAGACTGGATTGGAAACTTGATGGCGTGAGCATAACAACCTGGTTGCAATTGACAAGCTTAAAAAACCCGAGTATATTCAAAGTTTGGGATTAATACAGCCTAAAATGATAATCAATCTGTAAATACGACAAAGCCACAATACGACAAAATGCCCGTCTATTTTTACTCATTTTAAAAGAAGATATCAAGGTTTACTAGTTAAAATATGCATCCCAAATTCCGAGCAAAACAAAGCACAATTTGGGGACGCCAGTTTCTTCAAAACAACACAGGAATCATCAAAACAAAGATCAACAACACTTACCCCGAACGCTCGATTGTTACTTAGGCAGGTTTGTAAGGTGATAAAATCATTTGAAACGTCAACATAGTCATCTGAATGTGAGGATATGAAGAATTCGAAGAAAAGTTCACTAAAAACCTCAGTAAAACAAGCTTACTCACACCATTCATGACATCACAATTTGCAACTAGGTTTCAACATCTCTCGAGCAAAGAAAAACGCTTTTCAGCCAATCGGCTTAGTTTTCAATCCACTCATTTTACTATCCGTGGTATAATTTAGCCTTAAATGGCATTTAATCATAATACAATGGATGTTTGTCCCAAATCGATACCAACAGACAAATATACATCAAGAATTGGTGACTTTTATCACTAGACTTTTCTCACGCATTAGTAGTGGCTACAGAAATACACAACAAACTACAGAAGTGGAAGTGGGAGGATTGTAATCCCTTTCAGCCTACCACCCTCATTTTAATTTTGACCACCATACTTCTGTGCAGGGTTCTAGCTAGTATCTGTTTAAATTGTGAGATTTTATGCAATTTTTGGACAATTTTGTTTCTGTAAAAATTACTAAAAATAGAGTGACATAGGCCCTTTAAATTCTGCATGATAAAACAGATGTCTGATTCAATCTTGTATAATAATTATACCTACGCATGCCCCCCTTCGCGTAAGCCCCCCACCCCCCTCCCCCCAAGGATAGAGTCCCCTTTGGGAAGCCAGTTCAAAGTATGCTGCTGAAATGTAGAAGTCCCAAAGTAACAAAATTTGTACTTTAAATGAGCATTTGATAGGCTTCCTGGTGCAAACACCATTAATTTCTCTTCACTAAACTAACCCGCCTAATCCTCAACATTTGAATGACAAAAGCATTGTTTTATAGATCAACGTCCGCCGGGAATTTTGACGATTATTTACGAATCGCTAATGAGGGGCCAAGGAAAACACAACGAGGGAACCGAGCGCCCACAAATACCCCAATGCAGACCACAGAAAAGCTGTAGAAATCCAAAGATATCCGAAGAAAGGTTCGGCGGTGACTTTCTCCAGAGAAAAAGCCGTAGAGAGCTAGTTTAGTGTGATTTAGCAAAATTCAACGTTTAGCCATTACGCATTTCCTGTCAATTTATCACGACCATGCCACGCGGTTAATAAGGAAAGCCCCCTTCTTTCGGACCAAAACAAACCGAATAACCGGTCGAATTTATCCCCCAAAACAACAGCGTTGTCAAATACGGACAAAAAGCTGCAATTTTCTAGCAAAATGGAACAAAAACCGCCAAGCTTTACAGTACTAAAGCGAGCTGACCCGAAGTATTTGAATTTTTGTCCGAGTCGACACTTTTTTAAAACGCGTATCAACCGTGTTCAGATGAGACGGGATTTTCCCAAAAGCAGCCTCAAATTTAAAGAGTTAGGGAAACTCTCATAATCTGTTCCAATCGATCTTTTTCAGTCCTTATTAGTCGGCGATAATATCGCCTTCTAGTGCCGTTTGCTTCGCGATTAAACCATATTTAAATCTACACATGCAGAGCCGACTTCATTTGATGCAAAAGACATCTAAAGCCCTTTAAATTTCAGCCGAATTTAAAGGGTTTCGCCTAGGGAAAGAGTATAAACGCTTAGAGATACGAATTACGGCCTATCTTAGCTAGTAGGTTACCGGGAACTTCGACTAAACACAACAATTATTTAGTAAAAATTTGAATATCTTGCCTCCAGGAGTTGTGGAGAATATGGTTCCACCAGGAGTTGTCGAGTAAGCGCTTGGCATATGAGAAGGATCGTGAACTTCGATGATTCTTCTGCTTGGAATGTGTCGTGAGCGAGGAGGTAGCAGACCAGTTGTCCCGTTCATTTTTCCTTCGCAAAGATCTTGATGTTTTTTTCAATTCAACTTTCTGCTCCTTCCTGCACCCCAACCAAAACACAAATAATAAGAGCGAGAGAAATCTGAGGCAATCCCGGATGTCACGAGACCCCATCTTCGGCTGGTGTCGTCGTGCGACGGAAACGTCATTAATCGGAAACGGTCGCGTATCGACGAAAATTGATTAAGGTGGCACAGTGGTGTTTATATGGAAGAAAGCAGTCGCGTTCTGCCGAAATCGCCCTTGTTACTCAAATCTTTTAAGTTGCTTCTGTGAGCTCTCGTCGATTTTAGAAGGCTTGAATTTTTCTAAGTAAAAGCGCTAAAATACGCTAGTCCAGCTACACCCCGGAAATCAATAAAAGATAATGCGCGCATTTTTTATTTGTTTTTTTGTCGCGCGCTCGACTTTTTATTTATTTATTTATTTATTTATTTATTTATTATGTTTTTGCCAACAGTGTATAAAGAATATTTATACGTACACACAAATATATACATAATTAAATGACAGACAAACATGCACATATACATGCAAACTGAAATTTAAGAGAAGTGGCAAGGGTAGCCGCGACATTCACTTGTGGACTTTGTACAGTGTTTGTACCATGTGATTAGTATTATAGGTCACGTGAATACCATGTGTTAGACAATAGATTATGGAGGTCGAATAAAAAAGTATATTACAGACTTCTATGTGGAACTAGGAGTAAAACTATTCAATTTGTACAGTAAAAGTCGAGCGCGCATCAAATGGCACTGAAATAGCTATACCGAGATAATTTTTCTACAGCCTTAAAAAATGAACTTACAAATTTTAATACACAACTCGCTTCATTTAAATCTATTATGTTGAACTACCATTTCATATATAGCTCTTGCAAATACCTATTTGGGAGCACGGGTTGCGTGTGCTGTTAGCGCGCTGCCTCTCACCAAAAAGTTAAACCCGGTTAGACGGGGTTATTACTTGGATGGGTGACCGCTTGGGAATGACCCCGTTGTCGGGCTTGGACTCATGCGAGTAGAGTTGTAGTTGATCTCTCCTGTGCTTCGAGGGTTTTTCGCCGGGTTCTCCGGTTTTCCTTCCTCCATAAAATCAACACCTAACATCTTGGCTGTGATCTGAACTGTGTCGTTGGCGGCTGCTTGGAGCGCCTCGGATATGCCTCGACATTAGCCCCCAGTCCTTTACCCTTTATAACCCTGATGATTTGCGTTTATTCAATTCAAATTTATATGTCCAAGCTGTAATATCGCTCGCAGTGACAAATAACACGCAGCACTACCTGCTGTTTTTAACATTTTATTTTCTATTAGTATCTTCATTAAATTTTTATATTTTTGCATCCGCACTAATTGGCCTTTCGCTGTTTGCGATAACACTGCCATCAATAGGTTTGTTAAGTTCGTGTTTTTGTTTTAATAGTTCAATCTATGACAAAGACAATAAAATAAAATAGAATAGAATGAAAGAGATTTTATATGCTTTTATTGTGCTGTCAGCGGGTACATTATTTCTACAGTACAGTGATTGATAGCCAGAAAAGTATTTTTAAGCCACAGCCACTTTTAGCGATGGCGTGATTTGACGGCATCAGGAGGAATTAACCATTGTCCTGGAGAAGATTAAAATTGGATAGACACAAAGTCTGCGAGGCACCATGTTGTTATTTTATATATTTATCATATATCAAGCGTCTCAGCACAGCTGGAGAGAATGTCAGCGGAAATATATTTAGATTTAAGATAAAACCTTTAATTTAAAAGCTTTAAATGTCAACGTCTCGGGGCGAGCCCGTTTGTCTATCCTCGATTTAATCCTGAAGAAAGGGATTCTTGTTCAATATATATTTCGTAAACTTTAGTGTGATAGAGTTTTCGGCCATGGGGAAAATTGTTTTTAAAACACATCAATATTTTTATATATGAAATATCAGCTGATCCAATGAGATATTAGTAATTGAGCCAAAATTTAGTTTGTTCGCGTGTTTCAACACAATGGTATTACATTGTAAGTTACAAGGAAGATTGCCTCGTGTAAGGCCTGGCCAAACGCTTTCAACATTTCATGCAACATCGTTCAACATTGTTGAACGCATGTTGAACAAACATTTGAACATGTTCAAATTTCGTTCAACATCATTCAACACCATTCAACGTTCAACATCATTCAACAGGGTGGCCACACGCTTTCAACATGTTGACTGATCACGGTTGAATTCAATAATGTTGAATGATATTGCATGAAATGTTGAAAGCGTTTGGCCAGGCCTTGGAGGCCTCTTTCCAACTAGTACCGCAAGTGTCCCGCAACGAAAAATTGCATTGCGATATGCTCATTTCCTTTCCCTGGGTAATAAGCTTCGGAGATGCGTGCGAGTTTTCCTTGCCGACTACGCACGGACAATTTTCCTTGTTCAAAAGCTAGCATGACCAGCTTTTGAATACGGCTCCTTGTCAAGGAAAACTTGGTCGTCTGTGCGCCACGGGGCTTAACACCCTCACTGCAACTTGCAATATTTTCATTCAGCGAAAATTGCGTTGCAAGTTGCAAAGAAAATTGCCTAACGTAACATGGGTATATATAGAATTGGATCTTAAATATCGCTTTAAGAACAGTAAATACCATGGTGAAACAACTTTATGTCATCACAAACAAGTTCATCCATTAAAAAAACTAATCAACATACTTGAATACAAAACGTTAAAAAACTATAAAAATGCTGTGAAACGCAATATAGCTAGATTACTTAGTACACCTTTGAACAATGCAATAAAACCAAAACTCAAAATAAAACTAAAATAAACTATTATGATGGAATCGAAGTAACGAAGTATGGGACACTGGTATTTTCGGAGAAAAATGGTGTTTTCAGTGAAACTGTTCGTCCAGCTATTTTACTAAAAATTTCTAAGAATTATTTCTAAGTAAAATACTTCGACCAATATCTTCACCATAATGATTACAAGGAGCACAATTATTATAACTTTCCGAGAAATGATATCTCTCTTCTCGATTTCAAAACGTTTGTGCTCATTGAAGCCAATTTTGGAAGTGTCTATCAGTCTATTATGAACGGGATAACTTATCAATACTTAGAAATAATTTAACGCTACTCTGGCTTATAAGAAGTTTTTGAACGTAGTGAGTTAAAGTGCCTATGAAACGAAAATTAAGTTTGTCTTATTTGAAAGAACACTTAAAATGACAGAGTAACATCTTTTGCAGTTTTTCGTTTCCTTGCTTCGTTCTTGAGATATTTCAGTTTGTTTGATATACAAATTAAACATTTTGACGTCACATGTGCATAATGAGTTATCAGAGAAGGTTATATATCTTCGCTATTATCAAATATAATCACTTGAAAATTCTACATGTTTGGTGTTGTAGGAGAAACACACCCACATGCTTCCCTCCAATTAATTTGGTTTAAAGCCCTAATCAAACGAAAACGCAAGTCATCGCAAGTAGTGACCAGCTTGCTGCGATGACTTGCGGTGACTTGCGACTAATTTGATCTTGTTCAAATGTCATCGCAAGTTTTCTTCAACTTGCGAGAGCTTGCGAAACGTTTGAACACAAAACACAAGTCGATGCAAGTCTTCCGTGCTCCGTCGCCATAGAAACTACCATGAGAACTAGCGAAAAGGCGTGGGAACTAGCGGAAGTGCAGAACTTTCGACGACTTGTGCCGACGTTTGACTGGTGGCATCGCAAGCCATCCAGTAAGCTAACTTGCGATGACTTGCGTTCTCGTTTGATTAGGGCTTAACTTCTCCGATAACTCATTATGTACATGTGACGTCAAAATGTTCATTTACATATCAAACAAACTGAAATATCTCAACAACAAAGCAAGGAAACGAAAAACTGCAAAAGATGTTACTTGGTCATTTTAAGTGTTCTTTCAAATAAGACAAACTTAATTTTCGCTTTATAGGCACTTTAACAGCTTTTAGTACACAAGGACATGAACAGTCACTTTTTTAAGATACGTTAAAAAGCTTTTAAGCCAGAGGCAGAGTAGCATTAAACTATGACTCTTCATCTGGCTGTGTTGAGAATTTGTTATCAAGTCTTCGTACTTCCAACTGTTGTTTCAAGTGTGTGCTACCTAATGGTGTGAAGTTTATATACAAGTTTCAACCAGAACTTCCAAACTCTTCGTCGATACCTTTTTAAATTGTGGTCTGTTAGCCCGATACGAGTACAAGTGATCGGACGAAGCCGATTTCACGCCGACTACACTACGAAGGTTCTCACTGTGTTGCCTCAAGGCTTCGCAAGATCTTCGGGATTGACCGTCTTTTGCCGATAGACTTTCCTGGTTCGTAACCTTACTGCAGTCGTCAGAAGATGTGGTTTTGTCAATGAGTTTCTTAATTTCTTTTGTCCTCTCACTCATTTCATTCGAATTACTGTCAAATATCGGCAAGCTTCGGGAACCGAGTACTCTCCGAATGTCCGCACTCGCTGCCTTTTCGCATTTCTCCGCGTTTTTTGTCGCATTTCGAGAACTTTTACCGCTTTTCTCCGAACCCTTGCCATCTGTTTTCTTCCCGCGAAAACTATTGCGAATGCTCTTGAGCCTCGACATAAATCCTTTGCCGCTTTCACCAGATTTCCCAGAATGCTTTCCTTTCGAACTCTCAGACGAACTAGTGCCAATCCCCTTACCGCTCTCGCGTGATGACGCAATAGAAGAAAGTGAGGATCCCGAGCTTCGCTGACCCGGGGGGTTCAACAATTCTTCACTATCATTTGGACGCTTAACATGTTCTGATCTGTTTCGCTCGTTACCAGGCTCCACGAAAGCGTGAGCCAAAGTTTGATTGTTACCAGTCGCTTTTGAAGAGTAAGAGAGATTTCGGTTGTACCCAGGCTCTTCAAAAGAGGTAGCAACTCTGCTTTTTAAGCCCTCATCCGAATTAACGAAATGTTTCGCTTGACGTGTCGAGTCGTCGGGAGTCGTCGACCAATCGGTAGGATCCGGACGGGTTTTCTCGGGAGTGCTGTCGGAGCTGTCCGGAAAGTCGTCGCTGAAGTCGACGTCAAGGGGATCGATGTCGATGCCGATATCGGAACCGCTTTGAGCCAGCTGTCTGAGGTCGCCAGCGGAGATGTTCCTATCGTCGTTGGTAATGACAGTCATCTCGGAACCACTCGACGATATTGTGCTGTCGTGAGAGATACTGTCCGTGTCACTGTCGAAGCTAGATCGGGCGTCTACGTAGACAATCGTCTTGTCGCGTCGGTAGGGAACTGGTGACGGTGGCTGAGGCAGAACTTTAGACAAAACATGACAATTAGTGATGGAATAAGTAAATGACTTACTTTCTATAAAAATAATAAAATTAAAGAGCTGCGTAGGCAGTGTTTTGGACAGAGCAAAGTGAAAAGGTGGTGAACTGTCGAGATTTTAGAGAATGAAATACTAACGTTTCAAGCGAAAGTCCTTCATCAGAGTAATATAAAAGTAGAGTGCTGTGTAGGTAATGTGTTACGATGTATAGAAAATCTTTACACTTTGAAGCTTGAAGACGAGTCTTTAGTATTTTATTCTGGCTAACGCCAGACGATTTTATTCAGCACAGGGAGAGATCCAGGCCTCAAAGTGTTAAAACCTATCTCTTTAACACTTTGAAGCTTGAAGACGAGTCATTAGTATTTATTCTGGCTAACGCCAGACGATTTTATTCAGCACAGGGAGAGATCCAGGCCTCAAAGTGTTAAAACCTATCTCTTTAACACTTTGAAGCCTGAAGACGAGTCTTTAGTATTTTATTCTGGCTAACGCCAGACGATTTTATTCAGCACAGGGAGAGATCCAGGCCTCAAAGTGTTAAAACCTATCTCTTTAACACTTTGAAGCCTGAAGACGAGTCTTTAGTATTTTATTCTGGCTAACGCCAGACGATTTTATTCAGCACAGGGAGAGGTCCAGGCCTCAAAGTGTTAAGATCGTTCAAGAACAAGAATAGCCAGGATAACCGTACGCGAACGGTAGTTTAGAATAACCTATCGTTTGAAAAACGAGAGATCAAGCTATTCCGAATTATTCTTATTCCAGAATTAACCCAAACGAACGCACCTTTACAGTCAAAATCCCACTTCCGCGTCTGTAGTTTGTTGTGTATTACTGTATTTCTGCGGCCCACTACCGAAGCCTGAGAAAATTTGTTGTTGAAAACTGTACGTAAATAGTATAATTTAGCCTTAAATGGCATTTAATCATAATACAATGGATGTTTATCACAAATCGATACCAATAGATGAATATACATCAAGAATTGGTGACTTTTATCACTAGACTTTCGTAGCCGCTTTCGTAGACTTTTGTAGCCGCTACTGAAGCGTACGAAAATTATTTTGTCGAAAAATGTGAATAAACAGTATAATTTAGCTTTCATGGAATTTAATCATAATAAACGAATGTTTCTCCCAAATCGAAACCAACAAACAAATATAAACTTCAAACAAAAACTTCAACAATTACAATATAGGCCCGCTCGTATTATCAATGGATCAGATATAGTGTTCGGTCACATGAAATTCTGACCGAATTAAATTGGTCCAATCTAGAAGAAAGACTGTCTCAGCAATTCAAAACGTTCATGTATAAAACAATCAATAAAATGGCACCAGAATGTCTTTCTAATATATTTACTTCGGTTAATTCGGTTCATTGTCATAATTTACGAGGTTCAGATTCTAAACTATTTGTTCCGAGACCTTCAACTGAGGCACGCAAGAAAAGCTTTACATATCGAGGAACTGTTCTGTGGAATAGCTAACCTGTGGAGGCAATTAATGCTAAATCAATTGCTGAATATAAATCATTTATTTAATATTACTAACCTTAACGTGAATGTATATAATATTATTAATTAATTATGTATTATTTTTATTAGTTATCTTGTATTAGTTAGTTAGTTAATACACGACTCCAGGGAAGAGCACTTTATGTGAATTGGACTCCGCGTTCTAAATAAAGTCTTAATAATAATATAAATCAAGAATAAGCGACTATTATCGCTAGATTTTTCTCATGTTCTGTAGCGGCTACAGAAATACAGTAATACACAACAAACTGCAGAAGCAGAAGTAGGAAGGTATTCAGTTTCATTTTGACTGTAGTTCTAGGAACTATGAATAAAGTAAACAAACAAAACACAGCAATAGTTTGTAACTAACCTTCGATAGGAATAGTTTCTTTCTCTTTGACTTTGCCATATCCCTTGCCAAGATTCGACAATACTTCTTGTTCATGTCTGTCTCTACGACTCATTCTCCTTCGAGGAAACTCTTCTTCAATAATCTCCCTTGGGTACTGCTGAACTTCAACGACGGGTGACGTCAGCTTCGGAAGATCCTCGGAAACATCCGTCGTTCTATTCGTGCTTTCGTTGACTTCTTTCGTGCGTTCTCCACCTTTCTTTAACAATTCTTGCGTCGATGTTAGACTCGAATCCTCCGGCCGGGACTCCAACCCCTTCTCCGCGGAATACTCGACCGACACGGGTCTCTTATTCCGGTAGTCAATAAAAACATTTACCCCACTGGAACTCTTCGGTAACTCTTTGGCGCGCAATACGGGCGAAACCGCTGGATCGGTTGAACGTAGACTTGTAATATCTTCGTCGGTTTTGTTTAGGTCCACTTCGGGACAACTTGATTCTAAGGTCTGAGTTTCTTTGTCACTTGGGATAACCAATCGCTTTAAGTCCTCATTCTCGTCGTAATCAAGACTCTTTCTTGAGAACTCGATAACGTTATTTGATAACCGTTTCTCAGGCTGTTTTTCATAGCAATTCACTCTCTCTTTCTCCAAATAAGGTCTCGCAGGATTTTTCGCCTCACCCGTCATCATCGGCTCCGGAATTTTGTTAATCACCCCGTTATATAAAGGAAGCGTCTTTGGACGATCGTCTCCGGACCTCGCTCCGTTACGAGCCGATTCGGCACTGACAATCGAGTATGTCCCCTCCCGTATCGACTCCCGACGTGGATCACAATACGACTCGTCGACGATGTATCCCGAAGGCACACTATCAGTCCTGGAAACTTTCCGAGCTCCTTCGCTATAGCGTCGTCTCCGTTCGGGACGTCGTACGACTACGGCGTCGGAATCATTCGTACCGGTGTCGTTGTAAGATGGACTGGTGTCGCCTTTCGCGATTTCCATAGCGCGTCGTTTGTAAACATCGGATTCCTGAAGTCGTCTTCGCGATAAATTGTCTTTCTCGTTCAAGCTTTTTGAACGACGGGAACGGGTTAATGGCGAACTAGTGGGAGATTGATATTTCGTGAAAGTTGCAGGACCTACAAATGATGTCTCCTTCACGATATGAGGCGCTGCTGGCATTCCTTTGTTTTCAATCGTCTTCGTCGGAAAGTTTTGGCCAACCGGACGGATTATCTCTGTAGCGCTTCCCGGATAGTTCGGAGGACCATCGGAGAACCGTTTATACATTGGTGCAACGTCTTTATCTCTCTTCGGAGACTGCTCGGGTGGCAAGCGTCGGCTCCCGACACCAGGATTCTGTTGTCGCTCGAACAAAGCCTGAGCGCGTCCGAAACTGTTGTTCCGGCTATTTATAGAAATTCTTTGAAACTGACGCAAGTTGTCGGGCCGCGTGCCACGGTAGCCACGCCCAAGTGCCGGAGCGATGAAATTCGACCAATGACGAGACTTGTCCGAGTCGAATGAACGTAGACTTCCGGTGGAGTTATGAGGGCGCATGGTTCTTTCGTGAATGTTTTTCACTTCGACGAGCGTTGCGTGCAGCGGTTTCTCCGCTTGGTCAGACTTCTGAGCCCGAAATACTTGCCGTCGGCGGTCAACCAAGCCAGAGGGAGAAGGGTATCTGTCGCTGTTGGGCCGTCTTCCCGCGGGAGTGTTCGCGTTGGCCTGGGACGAGCGTGAAAAGCCACGTGGGGGCGAGTGTCCATGCCAGCTTCGTCGAGTATTAGTACGTCCGCTCCAAGGGTTCGGATAATCCTCGGTCGTCGCATCATCTTCGTTGGCTGATCGCGATAGACTCACTTTCGTGTAGACATCGCGTTTGTCCTGATCGCTCTGAACAATCTCGCAGCTCACGACCCGAGTATGCGTCGCCCGAGGTGCCGGCGACGGACTCCTCGACGCTTTCCGAGCGTGACGTACGTTCTTGCTGACGCGAGACCGAGAATAGGAGTCGCCAACGAAATGCACTTTGGTCAGACGATTCAGATCTGAATCACTCCGAACGATGAGCGGCGATGTCAATCGCTCTCCGGACCACTTCCTCGAAATGTTACTCGGAAGATCTCGGAACGTAGTCGGGTCACTTCCTCGGAAGTTCCCGGGACGTTGATATGATTGCCTTAGAAGGTTACTGGCAGTGATTTTTAGACGCTGTTGGTCCGGTTCACTAAAGGTGTGGCTATTTCTATTCATACAACCAAACCGCTGGCTCAAAGTCATGTCCCATTGATCCATTCTCGGAGCACTCAAGTCATCCCCATGGAAACGATCCGTCATCGCCGCTGCCCAGTTACCAGGGTATTTCTCCCCAGGACAAGATTCCGGTGAGGAATCTTGAAAGACGATACGCCGAAGGTCGCTCATATCCGAGCTGGCGTCGGAAAAGCACGCGCTGTTCCGATTACTAACGGTCGGCGACGACTGCACGGACGATGCGGCACAGTAGTGCGACGAAGTGATGCTAGAACTATCGTCCGTCGTAAGACAATCGGATGACGTCGCACTTACGTAATTCGGCGAGTCACTGCTTTCGGAATCCCCGTGGGAGTCCAATCGCATTCTGGGAAATCTGCTATCATCGGAACGAAACGAATCAGGTCTTGATGCGCTTGTACGTCGTCGTAAGCCGGAAGGCCGTCGTTTTAACATCGCCCATGGTTTCGGTCCTCGGAAAGTACTCGTTCCGACGACGGCGTCCTTCACGGTTTGTGCCCAGGAATCATCCACTTGCCCGCGATTTTCTGGAAAAACCCGCACTTGTCGACCTTGCGCTTGATTCACGTTAACCGTAATGGCGTTGCGTCCAAGAAGGTGCGAGCTTCGACTGCGGAGTAAACCCGAGTTTGGGTGGGAACCTTGTTGATAAACTGTGCGCACGAATGGAGAATTAACGTCTGATTGTTCATTGGGAAACGATCTAGGGTCCCACAATGGATCATTGTCTAAACTCGATCTCGCATCTGCTGATCGACTACGACGTTTCGGTGGATCTGCTCGATTTTCGCCCTCAAGAACAAACCCAGCCTTGTGGAACAGTTCGTCCCGAATCTCTTCGAAGGTAGGCATCAACTGATCCCCCGGTACGCCATTCTGAAAGGAGTCCGAGCTTTGCGCCCTCTGTAGTTCCTTCTCCCAGATATCTCCGTAGTCCCAGCTGTACGGCTTCACTGCTCGTCGGCCGCTCGAGACCACGTCATCCGACTCCTGGCTTTCGACATCTGCGCCTAGCACGTGGTCACCGTCCTGGCTTGTCATTGGTGGATACGCTTCCACGTGATCGTCACTGACCAATGACATCGTTTCGGCGACGCCATCAGAAACGGGATAGTCTACGTGATCCTCTGCGGGATCACTAAAGCCCAGTACAGCGCGGTCTTTCGTAGATTCACCACACGTGACCTGGTTAACCAGCAGACGTTCTGTTTTCACCTCTGGGTTCCCACGTGATGCATATGGCCGCGCGTTGCTGAGGGTGACCGATGACTGGTGACCAAATAGCTCAAATTTCCGCGGGCGGGTAACGGATGATTGGTTTGGGTCCTCACTTGGCGCAGGTGGTTGCGGGTCAGTTAGTGATGACGGCCGTCCGTTTGGTGCAAGTTGTTGCGGGCTGTCGGGGGAAGAAGGATCGGAGCATTGAGTTCGAAGGTTTGAAACATTCGGGTTTTCCTTCGCTTCTTCTAGGGTAGAAAGTAATGAAGAAAGTTGACTTAGCAACGCTTTTCCTAACCCAGATTGACTAAAGACAGCCGTGTTTTCCTTGGCCTTCCCCACAAACGAAGACAACAACGACAATAACTCCACACACTGCTGACGATTCGCGCAATTTTTGTGTTCCATCTTCTCGTCCCCAGTTCCTCGTGTTAGAACACCACCATCCTCCTCTTGTACAAAAGTCCCAGAATTCCCAGTGGTTGAAGTTCCACCTGACGCACATTCACCTGTGTTAAGACTCCCGGGTTCGTTTCCCAGCGAGAGCATTTCGCCCGTACGGGGTAACGACCCTTCTTCGTCCGTACCTCCCAAAGGTAGACCGCAAAGCGATAATCTGGAACTGAAGCATAACCGGTATAAGTCCCCCGGGTTTTTGGTCACTTCGGCAAGTCGCTCCAGTATAGCACGGAATTCTGTATCGTCCACACACTCGTCGGAATTAGACGGCGAATCCGTCGGTACTTCGGCGGCGTCCGTAGAGGGACGATCTTGTTCCGTAGCCTGGTCGCTTTTATCATCGGGGTCGCCGTCTGAAGTGGCAGTGTTCTTGGTCAGCGGCAAGCCGGATGGCTGGCACTGACGATTCGCCATTTGCAGTACGTCGACGTCTTCGAAACAACCCGAGTCAGTTCGGTCGCCGTCGGTATTCTTTCGTCGATTGTTCGTCGAGGTTCGTCGTACGACGTTTCTTTGTGACATGTCTAAGAGAGTATTGTTTTCGGTGGTTCACAAACCTACAGGGAGAGTGAGAAATTAAACTTTAGTTAAAAAAGTAGAAGGTTGTGTAGGCAGTGGTCTGGATAGAGCAAAGTGAAAAGGTGGTAAACTGCTGAAATGTTTAGTAATGACATACTGACGTTTCGAGACTCAAAATGAGCTGAGGTTACAAATGTGTACAACCTTCTGATCACCAGTGAGATGCTCTAACCATTGAGCTACTGAGACTCAGATGAAGAGCTAAGGTTAGAAATGTGTACAACCTGTAATCTTCTGATGACCAGTGAGATGCTCTAACCATTGAGCTACTCAGACTCAGATGAAGAGCTAAGGTTACAAATGTGTACAACTTGGAACCTTCTGATGACCAGTGAGATGTTCTAACCATTGAGCTACTGAGACTCAGATGGAGAGCTAAGGTTACAAATGTGTACAACCTGTAACCTTTGGATGACCAGTGAGATACTCTAACCATTGAGCTACTGAGACTCAGATGGAGAGCTAAGCTTACAAATGTGTACAACCTGTAACCTTCGGATGACCAGTGAGATACTCTAACCATTGAGCTACTGAGACTCAGATGAAGAGCTAAGGTTACAAATGTGTACAACCTGTAGCCTTCTGATGACCAATGAGATGCTCTAACCAGACGAAGACAATACTAGAATGTCTTAAGGAGAGAGGAGATACCCAGACTCCATTCAAAGTATTTAATTTTTATACATAAAGCTACAATATACTCTATGAATTATGAGTACAGTTAAAGCTTTCCTTGCGACCATTCTCGTGGGCGACCAGCTATCACGAATTCTCGTAAGCTACCAGCTCTCACGATGACCATCTTTAAGATTTACAAACCGGGACTCTTTCTTTGTTTTTTAAGCTCTCGTATAAGCGACCAGCTCTAGTTACGATCACTTTTCCACATCGTAAAGGTGGTCGCTTACGAGAACTTGGCTGTATATAGTACCAGAGCGAAGCCACAGCTAGTAGAAGCAAAAATCGAAACTCCGCTTTAATAATCTAGCTCGTCGATAAATCAAATGTGTTCGCGGAATGCGGAGTAGTAATTAAATGGTGTTAAATTCTTTTGGCATAAACAGGAACATATATTTGAATTATCGAGAATATGGTGCCAGCGCCTATTTATTATAAACATAAGTCTGTTTTATAATCGAATTATAACAGCTTAACTGGTCAAAGGCGATTTAGTCTGAAATCGATACGAAGATTATGGCTATGTACTTAGGAAAAAGGAAAACACTTTCTTCCCACTACCCTGCGAGCAGAGCCTTCTTTCCCTTATTTCTTCGCTGAGGGAGAGGAAGAAAAGTAGGCTCTGCTGTATTCGTGTTTGGCTTCGTCCAAGATTTAGGACAAAGTAACCCGTTTAAGACCCGTTTAACCGGTTCTCGTTTTGTTTTCGGCTCTGACTGGGACTGGATTCGAGATTGTAACCAAGCAACTGACATGCATGCGCAATGGAAACCAAGCAACTGACATGCATGCGCAATGGAAACCAGTCACGAATACAGCAGAGCCTACTTTTCTTCCTCTCTCTCTCAGCGAAGAAATAAGGAAAAGAAGGCTCTGCTCGCAGGGTATCTTCCCACTAAATCATTTTAACAAACGAAATGAATGTTCTTTATATACGAAGTTCATCTCCTTCACTTCTAAAACCAATTTCCATTCCTATTCTTTTTTCAAAGCGAGTTATAACTTTTTAGGGCCGATTTCAGAAACTCTGCGTAACCGTTGTTTACGATAACTAGGGTTTACATGAGTTTTAACTCTTTAAACTCGAAGGACGTTTATGCGAGTCTTCAGTATCTTACTCTGGCACGCACTTTCTCACCGTTGAAGACCAAAGTTAAGCCTATAGTTGGACCGGGTTAGTACTTGGATGGGTGACCGCCTGGAAATGTGTTGTTTCTCAAGTTTTAGACTGTTAAGAAAAGAGATGTATACATGGCTACATGCTTGTACGAACACTTCCCAAGCTGGACACAAACTCACTGGTAAAACGCTGTAACCATTGAGCTACTGGGACTCAGATGATTTTATACTAGCACTGTATAGCGCATAGCAGTACATAATATTATATATACATATACATCGAACTCAACCTCCGTTCAAATCATCTAGGCCACGTTTACACTATTACGGTACGGTGGTGGTCCGGATTGGGGATGGTCTAAGATGGTCTAAGCATGAGACTCACGTGAGCCAGAGTTGTTATATAGTCATGGTCTAAGCATGAGATTCATGTGAGCAGAGTTGTTATGTGGTCATGGTCTAAGCACGAGACTCACGTGAGCAGAGTTGTTATGTAGTCATGGTCTAAGGCTCTAAGCATGAGATTCATGTGAGCAGAGTTGTTATGTGGTCATGGTCTAAGCACGAGACTCACGTGAGCAGAGTTGTTATGTAGTCATGGTCTAAGCATGAGACTCATGTGAGCAGAGTAGTTATATAGTCATGGTCAAAGCATGAGACTCATGTGAACAGAGTAGTTATATAGTCATGGTCAAAGCATGAGACTCACGTGAGCAGAGTTGTTATGTAGTCATGGTCTAAGCATGAGACTCATGTGAGCAGAGTTGTTATATAGTCATGGTCTAAGCATGAGACTCATGTGAGCAGAGTAGTTATATAGTCATGGTCAAAGCATGAGACTCACGTGAGCAGAGTTGTTATGTATAGTCATGGTCTAAGCATGAGACTCATGTGAACAGAGTTATATAGTCATGGTCTAAGCATGAAACTCACGTGAGCAGAGTTGTTATGTAGTCATGGTCTAAGCATGAGACTCATGTGAGCAGAGTAGTTATATAGTCATGGTCTAAGCATGAGACTAGTAATGGTCTCTCCTGCTCCTCCACGGTTTTTCACCTGGCTCTCCGGTTTTCCTTCCCCTCCAGACAGCGATCGAACCTGCGACCTTCTAAATTCTAATTAGAAGATTGCAGTCGAAACAGTCATTAGAAGGTAAAGACCTAATATATAAACCAGGTTTCTAATTGGATATAAGTTTCCAATCACATTGTCAATTCGTTCCTGATGCTCGTAATAATTATATATCCTAGACATTCAGTTACCATGAAGTCATATATTGATATATTTCTGTGATTCTTAATTGGCAACATCCTCTTAAATGTATGTATGTGAACTTTATTTTTAAATGTCAAATTTATTTAGCTCACAGAACTATAATTGAGGACACTGTTGGTTTTACCGAGGAGGAAACCGGAGAAACCACTCTACTCACCCATCCAAGTACTAATTGTATTAATCCAGTATCCAGTTTGAATTATCTTTGGCTTACTATGCGACAATGTAAGAGACTTGCCGTCTTCATTGGGCGTAAACGCGTGCAGTGGGGAAACATTTATCATTATAAATACAACGAAAATCTAAAATAAACCATTAGGCATGCTGAGAAGCTTTGTTTCTTTGCTATTAGGAACTCTATCAATTTCAAAGACGAATAACTCGCTTTGTGATTTTGCAACTCATTGCACCGAAGCAACTGTTTCATTTCCAGATTAAGGGGGAGGCTGATATAGGCAACAGTTGAAGGACTATGAATCTCAGAGAACCCAAATCTGAAAACCAGGGGACTCACTACCTCTGCCGACTCATTAGGGACTTTAAGAAAACACAACGACTACGACTACGGCAACGTGTTTGAACAATATAATTTTATGTCAAATACAAAGAGCTTTTGCGAATGACGGTCCCAAGAGTAATTTTTACGCCGTCATAGCTCTGTTGACAACGTAGAAAAAGCATTTTTACGTTGTAAAGACAACGCGGAGCCTGAATCACTACAGAAGCCTTGGAAAAGCTTACCCGTATTCTCGCGACTAACATAGATTGAACATTTGAACAAGTCAGTTTTTCTTCAAGAATTTAAGAACAAAACTAATCCGTGCGATTGTGTATCTTGAAATTTTAATGTATAAATACACCACAATTTAATACCACTGTTAAGCCCTAATCAAACGAGAACGCAAGTCATCGCAAGTTGGCAGTCAGAATTTCTGTGGCGGTCGTTTGAACACCCAAATTAACAAAATAAAGGTTTCAATGTTTCATGAGTGTTTTAAACAAGTTTTAACTTTGTCACGGTACATGATATTTTCGGGAAACTATTCAGAGCGGCTGGCTGAGATAGCGTGACTGCCAACTTGCGATGACTTGCGTTCTCGTTTGGTTATGGCTTTAGACTTTCTACCGTAGCCGTAGTCCGTTGTCTGAATCTTAAAGTCCCTATTATTCCGGCTGGACGTACAGTTGATTACACAATTCGATATACAAGCTCAGCATGATGACTGATCTCAGACTGCCACACCTGCATTGGACTATTCCACTATTTTTAGCCGGGACTATTGTTGGCGCGACACTGAAGTGCGTAAATTCTTTCAGCAAAAAAACAATATTTGTTATCGGTGGAAACTATTTTGACTATGTGATGTCCAAGTAAACACTGCATAACAAAATGGGTGTGTACCAAAATAGTTGGGAGCTAGCTGTGTCTTTGTGCAAATAGCCATCAATCACGTCATTGCGTGGGCTTGTTGCATTAGGTCCTGTTTACATGGAAGCAAGGTAACCCTTCTTACCCTTTGAAACGAGTCAAAAGATAGCCCTTGTTTACATGGAGTGAGGTTGTCCCTTGTAGAAGGGCGAACTCTTCTAATAGGGTCAACTTGGTTCAGCGTGACCTTTACTATATTTTCGGTTTTCATGTTATTGTTGCCGTCATTTGCTTGATATCTTCAAAATATTTCACAAGGCCTGGTGTATAAGAACAGGAAGGGCAACCACATTGCTAAAATCATTAAGATATTTTGTTCGGTACGCGTTTTTTCCCCTTATTGAAACATAACCCTCCTACCAGGATAACCCTAGCAAACGCGTTTACATGGCTTATGTAAACAAAAAGATAGCCCTGCCGCCAGGGTTACCCTAGCAAGCAGATAGGGTAACCCTCCTCCTAGGGTAACCCACTAACCCTCCCTCTCTGGTGAAGCAGCGAGAGTCTGTATGGACTCTAATTTACAACCAATATTATTTACAAAATATTTACTACAACTATGTAATATAGAAGTTAATAATTTTAAAAATTTTGTAATACCACCCAAAGAACAAGGAAATTTTTGCCATTACTTGAGGAATAAATTACATGAGTTTTATACTGAATACTGGAAAGAGCAGATTCAACAAGGTGGAAATAATGGCAAATTAAGAGTCTTTAAAAAACTGAAAATAAATTTTGGCTTTGAAAAATATCTTTCTTCAATTCGCAACTTCAAACATCGTCAAGCGGTTACAAAATTAAGAATTTCAGCTCATAAACTACCTGTTGAAACTGGTCGATACGGAAATGTTTCATACAGTGAAAGATTATGCAAACATTGTGATCTAAATGAGATTGGGAACGAACAACACCTTTTAATGTCATGCAGAAACACAAAGTTCGCCGATCTTAGAGTTAATTTTATGGAAAGTCTCTGTAAAATAAATAACTCATTTTCTAAATTTAGCTATCAAGACCTTTTCATGTATGTCATTGCTATGCAAGACAAAACAATTATGACTTTGGTAGCTAAATACTGTTTTAATGTTTTAAGAAGTTTTGAAAGTTTATAGTTGAGCACGTACACTGTACTCTAGTTTATATGTTATATGTATGTATCTTATATACCAAATCTGGTATTTATGTTGTTTGAATAAAGTTTATTCGATGCAAAACAAACCTTGAAATAAACAGGAAAATACAATAGAGGAGGGTAACCCTTCTAAAGGGTTACCCTCCCTACATGTAAACAGGGCCTTAGTCATTGTAGAGTAGAGTTGTAAGAGTGCAGGATGGTATACGTGCTGTTAGCGTGTTGCCTCTCACCACGCATTGCCAACGAAGTTAAGCCCAGTCAGACAGGGTGAAATAACCACTCAACGCGATTTCGACCGCTGTCGGTCGTGTCTACTTGAGGTGTTGGTGACATTGGCTAGGGCACGCTGCCTTTCATCTGCATGTGCTCGGGTTATTGCAGTTATCAGACTTGGTCGCGTGTGAGAGAAGAATGCAGACATGCTTCCAGTTTGACTCTGGTTTCCTACTGCAGTAACATTAGACCACTTACTAGACCTCTAGACAGAACAGTTTAGATATGACTAATAGGGCTATCCAGTATAAATAAAGTTAAAAAGTAGAGTGCTGCGTAGGCAGTGTTTTACTTTTAGATAGAGCAAAGTGAAAAGATGGTAAACTGCCGAGAATAGTTTTAATAACGAAATACCCTTCATCAGAGACAGAGTAAAAAGTTAGTTTAGTTTATTCTGGGATGCATGGTCCTTACTGGACCTCTACAAGAAGAGCAATTTTAAAGATATGACTGACAGGATTACCCATTATATAAATAAAGTTAGTTTAGTTTACTCTGGTTTCTCCTGTATAGTAACACTGGACGAATGAGAGATGGCCAGAGTATATCCGTCATATCTAAACTGTTCTCCTCCTTATGCACATAAAATAATTCTAAATCGTCGGGGTGGGATATGCATTATATAAATGAGTTAATCCATTATATCTTTGGTGTAAAACGCAACGGGAGATATCACTATGACAATACGGTAATTTAACTCCATATTGCCATAGTGATATCGACTTAATTGAAAAAGTCGGCCACTGTGGCCCAGAGTTAGATATTTACAACGTCTGCCATTTGATTTTAGTTTTGTGGCCAAGTTGTCCCAAGAACTAAAGGTGTAATTTATTATCTAATAGAAATCACGACCAATAGCGCACAACTACGATAACAACGATATCGAACGCAAATGTTGTGCCTTAAGAAAACAATTCTAATCAACAAGCAAAACATACAATTGTTCTTCTAAATGTACTGCCTTCAATGATGGAAACGGGAACTTCCAACGCACAAAAAAAAAAGAAAACGTTGCTCTTTGTACCCGATCTGTCATCTGTCCGACTTTCTTCATTAATTTCCATGGTGATATCTCCCGTTGCGTTTAACGCCAAAGATATGGATTCAACAACAATTCAACCCGCCTGCGATACAGCACTGTTTGTCTTGGAAGAACATATAATGTCCTGAACTAGGCAGGATACCCTTAATTATACAAATAGCTAAACTAGTAACAAAATATTGGTTTCGCATCCAAAGTTCACCTTTTTCAGATACCATTGTTGGTGAAGCGGCGAGAGTATGCATGAACTTTAACCTACAACCAATATCATTCACAAAATATTTACTACAGCTAGGTGGGGTAGAAATTTACAACTCTCAATCTTTTGTATTACCTACCAAAGAACAAGGAAATTTTTGCCATTACTTGAAAAATAAAATACAAGAATATTTTATTGAATACTGGAAAGAACAGACTCAACAGGGTGAAAACAATGGCAAGTTAAGAATTTTCAAAAAACTGAAAACTAACTTTGGTTGTGAAAAATACCTTTCTGAAATTCACAATTTCAAACACCGTCAAGCTGTCACAAAATTAAGGATTTCAGCTCATAGATTACCTGTTGAAACTGGTCGATACAGCAATGTTTCATACAGTAATAGACTATGTAAACATTGCGATCTTAACGAGATCGGGAATGAAGAACACTTTTTAACGTCATGTACAAACACAAAGTTCGCCGATCTCAGAGTAAATTTTATTGATAACCTATATAAAGTAAATAGTTCATTCAAATTGTTTAATTCCCAAGATATTTTTATGTACCTTATGTCTATGCAAGACAGAACAGTTATGGCTTTGGCAGGGAAATACTGTTTCGATGTTTTAACAATTTTTGATAACTTAACGTAGATAATATAGAAATTAACTTTATATATATGTAATATGTATGTCATGTAGTTGTAGTTAGTGTCACGTTTGTATCCTATATACCAAAGCTGGTATTGATGTTGTTGATCAAATAAATATATAATACATGTGTATCCCCTCCCTACTCCCCTCCCCCCTTTATCACGAATGACGTCGTATCCTTTGATCACGCTGGGACACGTAATCCCCAGTAAACCATCTGTATGTTGCCACGCGTTGTACACAATACATAGATACCTGAACGTACTCACGGATACACGTGCCGGGATTTATCAGTCTTTCAAGACAGGGATTTACTATCGAATGCTTCGGGAAGTGTTGGAACAGCGCAACATTAGAAACATGATACACTCCATTGGAATATGCTAATCACGCCGCAATACAATACGATGACACGGCTTTAAACTATCAATTAACGTCGCTATTTTCGACTTGGAAACAATTAAGCAATTAATTGTTCGATTAGAAGGATCTATTTTGTCTGAAAGTCTGTAAACAAAGCGGTAAAAATATGGGTTAAAAAATTTGTACATTTTAAGACCAGTTCCCATTGGCATTTTTTTGATGCAATTTGAACAACAATTTTGCTGTAATTTTATCACTGACCTAACTCTATATAATTCGAAATTACTGTGTAAAATAGATTTTAAAATATATATGCCTTTTCACCCCTGTAGGGTGAAATTTTTCATGTAATTTGGCTCGCAACGCCAACAGCGTTAACGTAATTGTTTCGAGATACTGTGTTGAATCTTGAATGAACCATTGCAGCGTGTAACATGTTGTTCAATGGTCAATATTGTTGGGAGACAAGTTGTACGAACCATTGCAGCGTGTGCTGTGCAATGGTCAAGATCGTTGTGAGACAAGTTGCACGAACCATTGCAGTGTGTAACATGCTGTGTAATTGTCAAGATCGTTGTGAGACAAGTTGTACGAACCATTGCAGTGTGTAACATGTTGTGCAATGGTCAAGATCGTTGTGAGACAAGTTGCATGAACCATTGCAGTGTGTAACATGCTGTGCAATGGTCAAGATCGTTGTGAGACAAGTTGCATGAACCATTGCAGTGTGTAACATGTTGTGCAATGGTCAAGATCATTGTGAGACAAGTTGCATGAACCATTGCAGCGTGTAACATGTTGTGCAACGATCAAGATCGTTGTGAGACATGTTACATGAATCACTGATTGCAGCAACTCGATTCTACCACAGATTCTACATTGTGCAACGATCGCTGCAATGCGCCTCGCACGATTTTCACCATTATACAGCATGTCACACACGACAATGGTTCGTGCAACTTCTCTTGTAACAATTTTCACTATTGTACAATGCACATCATGTTATACATACAGTATACACGCTGCAATGGTTCATGCAATAACGCGAATGCCGTTGCGAGACAAGTTGCACGAAAAATTCCACGGTGTAACGGGGTCGTTGCAGAACCACCCTTATGCAGTAAGCCGACGCCAGTCTGCTTCCAGAGCCAGATGTAGACAGTATTCTTGAAGTGTAAATGGAGGGTTGACTGTATTTAAACATCATTATCCTAATCCTGTTTCTGAGCTTAATCCAACCATGTCCCACCCAAAAGCTCCATTGAGATTTTTAAGAACGAAATACTGACGTTTTAAACCAAAGTCCTTCATTTTACTCTTGGCTCGGGGTCCCCCGAAGGACTCCTCTCGAAACGTCACTATTCCGTTGGCAGACCGTTGCTAAAAATCTCGGCAGTTTAAAACACCTATTCACTTTGCTCTATCCAAAACACTACCTATGCACACAGCACGCAGCACTCCATTTTTGTCCCATGTTTAAAACTGGAGGCAGAATCTCGAAAGTACGAGTTCAAATCGCACGATTCTTCTCCCTGAGGATTCTAAAATATAATTAGAACACTGTACATCCTAATTAAGTTGTCGCCAGAATATCTCGTAAACCGGCTAAACCTCGCTTTCAATTCATGTGGTCTCAATAGCTAAGCTATGATTTTTCGCCCCCGCTTCACGTATATAATGTGGTCGTATTAAATTGGCGCAATTCGTTCAATTCCTACACAATTCATGTTTATCTTTTCACTTTCCAAATCCAATTCATGTTTATCTTTTCACTTTCCAAATCAGCAACCCTAGCATGACGGGGGGTTGCGTAAACAATTTCGTATTGATAGTTTTCAAAGAAAAAATATATATCCCTAGTTCTAATGGTTCTAAGCAGCTGTTATTGATATAAAGCTCACTTCAAGGGCTCGTGGATATCAGATTTATATCATCGAGAAATGCGAGTAATCGGCCAAGAACGGTAATCTGAGACTAGCGTCTAGAGCAATGTTATATACTAGGGGAGGCTATTTGACATGGAAACCGCGAAATACAGCTGAATCTCTTGTAAGCGACCACCTCGAGGATCAGTGGAAAACAGTTGCAAGGAGAGTTTCAACTGTATTGGTTACCCCTATATAAAACCACTCCTCCGCATACACATACATAGAGAGAGAGAGAGAGAGAGAGAGAGAGAGAGAGAGAGAGAGAGAGAGAGAGAGAGAGAGAGAGAGAGAGAGAGAGAGAGAGAGAGAGAGAGAGAGAGAGAGAGAGAGAGAGAGAGAGAGAGAGAGAGAGAGAGAGAGAGCGCGCTTCAGACATGGAGCTCATTATTATACCCTTTACCGCATTACGCTATATCACGTCAGAAGCTCTATATAACCCATATATATATATATATAAAGCATGAAGTACAGTTTACCTTAAAGTCTTCGCTACCAGAGGTTTCACCCTAAACGGGATCATCAGGCGACTCGATGATCCCGTTTAGGGTGAAACCTCTGGTAGCGAAGACTTTAAGGTAAACTATACTTCATGCTTTGTATTTTGCTCTATCTGTATGGTATTGAGCACTCTCTAACATTTCGTGAACCAAAACTCACTTATTATATATATATATATATATATATTTATTTATTTCAAACTCAAGAAGCCTCTATGGAGGATTGAGCGCTCAAACAGCTGCGCGAAATCAAGAAGGGGTGAAGAAGTAATTATAAAGATGCTTCAGGAAACGAGAAGTGTGTGACAGATAATTAGAATATTTGTCAATGGCAACCTACCCCGCTATATATACAATACAACGCAATTAGAAAACCAATAATGACACATAATATTGTACAAAACACTGTGCCTACCGAAAACATACATCAATAATTTCCAAATAAGCTCTTACGAAACCAGGCTGTCGAAATTCATGCCGTCTATACATAAATTGGTCCAAGTCTTCTTTTGCTATTAATTTGTGTCATTGTTCAGTGTGAATAAACATGTTTAGGAAATATTGTCAAGGCCGGACATAGCGTAGGTTTGTACAAATAGAAAATGATTAAGAACGGAGTTGACAGCAAACCTAATAATCCGTAATTCGGTAGACGCAATAGACATTCGGAAACAGATACCGAGTATTTAGAATAACATATACGCTAGATACCCAAAACTAAGATCGATGTGTAGAATATATATGCGGTATTACATAAAAGATTTAGTATATAATATAATATAGAGGGACATACCATTGAATAGATGTCGATACGATCCAGTGTGCTACAGACGCTGAAAGAAGCAGTAGAGCTGGCGAGAGATGGAATGCGAATACCAGAGAATTCAGTGTCACGCTGGCGACGGACGGAGCGTCGTGAGGACTGACTGCGGTGCACCAGCCAATGACAAACCCCTAGGAAAACATTTTCACAAGCTTGAGATAGTATCGAAATAGCAACAGCGGGAAAGGGAAGCAGGCGAGTGAGTCAGGATACCCCCGCGTAAACAAACAATATAACCAAGGAATTCAATTGCTAAGGCTGTGAATGATCTGCGGAACTTTCACAGCACATATCTTACCGGATATATGACGACATGCCAATGATAGTTCATGAATTTAATTAGTCTAATCATAGTTAATATAACTACGGTCTAATTCAAGGTAATCAAACGGCGTTTGAATGGTCTCCTGTATAGCCGACTGCTGCATGTATGTTGCATGTACGGACAGGACACGACTTAGGGAGGACTTCTGAATGAGTTTAGTAACAAACACTGTCGGTTTGGGTTTATATAGATAGGGATTAACTGAAGAACAGCACGCGCTGTGTTGAAGGGCAAACGATTAAATGGTTCAACTGCTGACAAACACGGGGACCGCGTGACAAAGGCGAGGACAGCGATAGCCAATTAATAACATTTCGGAACCACGTTAGACGAAAGACATCCCAAAGATTATGTTTATGCGATGACTTGAAGTATGCCATGGTCAGAACATAAGGTTTATGTTGTGGTGGAGGCGGTGATAAGCTGCAGAGTTATTTGGCCAAGGGATAGTGTTTAACACCCGTTGATATTGACATCTCGAAGAATAGCATACGCAGCTTGGAAAGACAAGCAATCTATAGACTTAGGCAGGGAACGGGGGTGTTATTGCACTGCAGCGAGGCACTAAGGAATGTTTTCTTTGTGTTAAGAAAGGAATATCAAGAAAAGACAACGTTGATCATTTGGAAGGCAATTAGACTACGATTAGACACACGTAGAGGCGAGCAGCTTATGATACTAGAGTAGCCTTGTGAACATTGAGCGACAGGAGGGGGAGGGGAGGTCAGGGACGTAGCCAGGATTTTGAAAGGGGAGGAGCGAAACTTCTTGGGGGGTCCGAGGGCATGCTCCCCCGGAAAATTTTGAAATCTAGAGTCTCTAAAATGGCATTTCCTGGATATTGGCTCAACTTCCTTAATGTGTGTGTGGACGAGTACGGTTTTCTACGTTATGTGAGCCAGGGCTCGTTTACACAGGCGATTTTTGCTGCGATTTTTCTCCTCCTGGCTAATGCGATCGAATGGATTGACTTACGAATGCATTGGATATTTGTACAAAGCTATAGTGATTCGTGAGACATCCATTCAATCGCATGCGTCAGAATGAGAAGAATCGCACCAAAAATGTAAACGGACTTTCGGCGCTGATGACTTAGAGAGTAGTCTATCATAGCGGGGGATTGGGGGTACTGGCGCGTGCAAGACACGAGAGATACGCGCGTGTAAACACGAGAGATGCGTGGAAAACACGAGAGATGCGTGGAAAACACGAGAGAACGTGTAGATGCTGTGTGATAGATAACACGATATATGCGTCCTTGGCTATAAATGTCAAAGTGAATTTTCACAAGAGAAGTCGACCGACGGGAAATGGTTAAGACGCAAGAACCCTTTATAATACCGGAGCAGGAAGATCGTAAAAAAATTGTGGGAAAAATCTTAAATTCTACAAACTTTTCGCACAGTACGTAATGATATCAGTATCACTATGTGTGATATTGGAAGATAATCTCTTTTTGATACCGAATCGAAATTCGAAACACTGGTGCAATTTACACTCCATTGCCTTTACTTAAAGATACAACCAAACACCATATATACACGAACTCTATCTTCAAATCTTGCTCAACTATATTGATAACCATATCTATCTGCTAAGCTATCATTATTTCTTAGCCAACTTTTTTATCCAACGAGATATATAGTTTTCGCGAGAACCTTATAACACATTCACGATACTGTAGGACTGTTAAATAATTTAGAACATCTTGTTTGTACACGGGACATTTTATAAATATTTGTAAACCAACACGAAAATTGTGATGACTAATTCATGAGACAGCCAAAAACGGGTTAACAAGTAATTAACCCATTCCTACTGGAGCCGGCAAATAACTGCCCCCTTTACGATCGGTTTTACTCCATCTAGCTAACACCAGACGATTTTATTCGTCAAAGAGAGAACCCTCAGACACCCTATAGGCAGCAATAAGTTAAAGTAAAGAAGTACTCACAACTCGTTAATTCATATCCATGTCGACCCGATATATATATATACCAACTTAATCCTGTGAAAGTCAGAAACGGCTCTGTCTCAATCAAGTCTAGCTCAGGAAGGTAAGGTAAGAAACGGACGTATAAAGCTTCGCTCAACCACAGGATATATGAGTCAGGAAAAAGGTTTTATCGACTGATGAAGATTAGATGGGTTGGCAAGTAAACAAGAGGTATGGAGAGGAAGATAAGAATGGAATGGAGGACTTTAAATCAACAATTGGACAGACACAGTATGGCAGGAATTATCTCAAATTGTCAATATTTGAGAAATATTCTTTTTCAAACGGAAAAATAGTTCGCAGTAGAGAAAAAGGAGACAACAGGAAATATTCGACATAGTTTGCTCTGTTGGTCGGCTCATGTGGTTATTTAAATTGGGTCGACATGGGACAGTATTGAATTCATTTTTGTCTGTGTGTCAATTAGACTATTCATTTATATTAAAGGGTATTGGCAATGAAAATTAAGTTTGTCTCATTTGAAAGAACTCGTCACATTTGATGAAGACCTTTTACAATTTTTCCGTATCTGTTTTGGTTTTGGAAATATTTCGACCAAAGACAGCCTGCTGTCCGCCATCTTGGAATTATTTTCGATATGCATGTGACATCATAAGCAGGGTAAAGTGAAATTTTTATCTTGCCAACCTTATGACATTATGAGCTAGAAACTCGATTTTGTTGCGCTATTTCCATTTTAAATTGACCCACAACATTTAAAAAGCCTTCCGTGGATATTTGGTCCCCCACAGAGTAGTTTCATCAAGTTTACCCTGCTTGTGACGTCACCAATTTCCTAGTTAATTAGACCCAATATTACAACAAGATGGCGGACAGCACGCTGTCTTTGGTCGAAATATTTTAAAACACAACAAAGATACAGAAAAACTACAAAAGGTCTTCTTATACCATTTGACGAGTTCTTTCAAATGGGACAAATTTAATTTTTATTGCCAATACCCTTTAACGAGAAAATACCTGCCGTTCTATAAAGCAGAAAAGGAAAAAGAAAGGTGCCGTGTACACTTCCTGTCCTATCAAAAACAATAGTACAGTATACCAAAATGGGGTGTTGGTGGCACAGCTGTGGTTAGCGCACGTGCCTTTCACCTCTGCGACCTGGGTTCAATTTCTGTTCTCAGCCGTTATCTGATTAAAAATTTCACCTTGGCTGCATGTGAGAAGAGTGCTTCCAGTTTGACTCTACCAAACACCACAGGTTTCCTCCGGGTACTCCGGTTTCCTCCTGTAGTAACACTAGACCCATAGGCGTACCTGACCAGTTACGTTTGGGGCGGGGGGGGGGGGGGGGGGGGGGGGATCGGGGAGAAAAATCGGCCAAAACCCGTGTTCAACAAAAGTCTTTGAATACGGCAGTTTAGCTGAAATTTAAAGCTGAAGAAACAAGCCTTGGAACATTTAAATTTCGCGGGAAAACAGAGCTGCTTGCAATTTTCATCGCTAAATATCTTAATGAATTTTGCTTTAAACGAAATAAACCTCATCAAAACTTTTCAGCATTTGGCTTAAGGCAACTAATTACGCAAAAAAATTTTTTTTGGTATTTTTAAATTTCTATGGTGTAACGTAACCAAAAGTTCGACCTTAGAACTACAGGACAGCTTTCTTACTTGATAAGAATACTACAGCAGGAACTACTCTGACTATTTATAACCAATTCGCCAGCTGCGCGGTTAAAAGTTATCACGCTAGTGGAGGGAAGAGAAATCATCGAAAGGGTTAAAGTGCCTATGTCATCCTCAGGGACCTTACATATTTATACTAATTGGAACACTCTGAGAAGATTTGTAATATATCTTCTCAGGCGAAAATTTCATCTTCATGGATTTTTTTGACGTCGAAAGAGGAATTTGTTTATATGAAAACCACTTTACAGATTCCTCTTTTGACGTCATTTCCGTCAACTTTAACGGGAAAAAATCCATGAAGATGAAATTTTCGCCTGAGAAGATATATTACAAATCTTCTCAGAATGTTCCAATTAGTATAAATATGTAAAGTCCCTGAGGATGACATAGGCACTTTAAGTAACGGATGTGTCGAGATAATTATGTTTATCGCTAGTATTCCAAGAGATTCAAGCCATTTTAGCTGAGTAAATTGAAGGAAATGTTTATATAAACTAGGAGGATGTTGTATAAACTTGCACAAAATTGTATCCGATATATAACTACTAATTAAGAGGCCAATTCTGTCTTTTCTTCGTGAATATAATTAATGAATATTTTAAATATATATCATCCAACACCTGAGTAAAGTGAAAAGATGGTAAACTGCCGAGATTAGTTTTGATAACGAAATACTGACGTTTTGAACGAAGCCCTTCATCGGAGTGAAATGTTGAAGGACTCTGCTCGAAACGTCAGTATTTCGTTATCAAAACTATTCTCGTTTACTACTTTTTCACTTTGCTCTATCTAAAACACTGCCTACGTCATATATAGCCATAAGCCACTAGTGCGAAACTTCAAAAGCGGATTTTGCTCCAATATATGCGTCTGTGGCGCATGTTATCTAAAACACTGCCTGCACAGCACCTTACTTTTGTACACCTCAGTTGTAGACGTGTAGGCCTGGCCAAACGCTTTCAACATTTCATTCAACATCGTTCAACATGTTGAAAGCGTTTGGCCACCCCTGTTGAATGATGTTGAACGTTGTTGAATTGTGTTGAATGTTGTTGAACGAAATTTGAACATGTTCAAATCTTCGTTCAACACGCGTTCAACATTTCTATTGTTCTCAAAATGTTGAAAGGTGTTGAACGCATTTGGCCACATTTCATTCAACTTTGTTGAACAGAGACATGCGCCATGCGGGATATTGTCGATTCCAGCTTTTGTGGTAGCATGCGTTCAATTAATTGTCATTCATGAATGTTGAAAGATGTTGAATTCATTTGGCCACTCGTGCTTTCAACATTATTCAACATCGTTCAACAATGTTGAATACGATGTTGAATGCGATGTTGAAAGCGTTTGGCCAGGACCGCCCCTCCCGGAGTGGTTTGCACCTATCACACCAATTACAGAAATTGGTGGAAAAAAGAGAGAAACCTACTTAACATTATAGCTTGAGTTAAGGGTGGGACGGGGGGACGTAATTTCCCATGGTCCAAGAAGCGTGCAACTGCTACGGAAGCTAGTGCGATAATGTTGACTGTTGTGTCATTGAATGCTCTACGTCAGCCCTAGCCAATGAGCTTGTGCCAATCACGTACCACGCCTCGTTACCTAGTTGTTAACCTTGGTTATTGCATAACCTCACTTTATCCCTAATCATAAAATGACAATTTTAGGTAAATTGGGAAAAACAGGAAACGCGGTCGCTAATCTATTAATCTTTACGATATGTTAGTCTATGGTAACACATTCATTGATTTGCCTGAACAATTGATGATCAACGCGCTTTTGGAATAAGTACAGTTGATTTCCGCGTATAAACTTATAGCTAACATGTCAACAGTTGAAACATTAGTTAAAAGGCTATTCAGATTTCAGGAAGATCTTGATTCGAAGCCAAACAAGCACTCGCTCAGGAAACGCGGTCGCCAATCGCATTGTTAGTTAAAAGGCTATTCAGATTTCACAAAGTTCTTAATTCGAAGCCAAACAAGCACTCTCTTTGTCTTTTCGTCCATGGAAAGCTTGTCGTTTGAGCGAGAAAGTCGAGGCGCGTGGTTTTATTGACGCGATGCTGAACTACTAAATTGAGAATGTTGTTACAACTTGTATACCGTAGCGCAGTAGATACATGCACGCTGAGCGTGCCTAGTTTTAAGGAAGCCCTCGGACAAGAATGAGTTGACCCTTTCATGGATGGCTTTCTGAGACGTCTCCCTTTGACGAGTAAAATCGTCTGGCGTTAGACAGAGTAAAAAGATAAAGTTGTTCTACAACAACAATGAGCATGAGGGTTAAAGAATATTAGTATAATTTGATTCACATGCAACTCACTAATGGCGAAACTCGTAAGTTATTAACGGTGCGCTCTCCCCAAACACCAAGTCGTTTATACTCGTTATAGACAACCACCATTTAAGCTTGTTCTTGTTGCTGTCCCACCGTAAATGCAAGCAACGAAATCCTTCAGACGATTTTATCAAAGTGAGCCAAGTGGTCTCCACTCTTGAAAACAAAGTCAAAAGCACTTCTTAACTTCACACGACAAACGATCCTCTCTCAGACTTTCTAAGTAACAACAACCTCAGCGGAGAATTAAACCGAACAAGATAAAAAGTGATTGGATCTAGCGATAAATCAAGCCAAATCTTGCTTTAGATGGCCATCCTATTTCCGGATGCTTCAGTTGCCTTTACCTATATTCAGAATCTGACATGTGATGCTGATAATGACAACGTTTGGACAGATATGGTAGTGAAGTGGAGTCAAACGCAGTTTTCCCACGACTCTGAAAGTCCAACACTTATCTTGTTAACTGCGGGAGATAACGTTTAAGTGGGCCACACAGGAGCCGTAGCTTTAGAAGAATTCCATATGCTTCCTGAGTGAAATGTCCACTCACTGTACTTCAAAAACTCATTAATAATTCACGAGGAAAACACAAAAGAAAATCATGACCGTAGTAAAAACATAAAAGGGACTTTAAGATCTACGACGGCAACTTCGAGAACGACGTCCTCCAAACAAAAGCATTCTTTTTGCAAAACAAAGATAATGAATAATTACTTGTCCCAAGAGTAATCTGAACACCATCCTCGTTCTTCATACAACGCCACTGAGGGGCTGTTCACATGAGACCGGGTTATCTCGGGGGGTAGGGATAACTCAGGGGCTAGGGTCAAAGTTGACCCTATTTCACATGATAAAATCCCCCGAGTTATCTCGGTCTCATGTGAACGGTTTACTTTTTTAACATGGAAATAAACTAACACCGAGTTATCTCGGGGGATAGGGATAACCCTACCCCCGAGATAACTCGCCTCATGTGAACAGGCCCTTAGAGCATTTTCACGTCTTCAGGACGACGTCAACGGCTAAAAGATGAGAACTGTTGCTTGAGATTTACTTCAATACTGACACTACAATCATTTTAGCAGTGCTGGGGGGGTTTTGGAAGTCATTAAACTAGCTTCAAATATCAAAAATAATAGTCAGCTAACCGTGACTTCTTTAAATTGTAAAACTTAACTTGCCGTTTTAACCGCCGTCGCGTCCTAGCATCAAAGAGTCTGGGGCGAGCGCGATCAAAGGGAGCAAACGCCTTATATTTTCATATGTAAACTTCACGCTTTATGATGAGTGGGTGAATGGTTTACGCTTGTTTTGAACGATTTCGGGTCCGTATCGTTTTGTAATTTCTGTAATACTTCAAGGAAACGTAGGCAAAGCTTTGTATGTTATTTTGGAAGGCTTGGAGGATTCTAAAAGAAATCGCGATGGTTTGTTGAGGAATTGAATGCGAGCGCTTCACTGATTTGGTCATGAACATATTATTCTAGACTCTCTAGGTTCAGTTCACGTCCTTAAAAGTGCAATCTATCACTAACATTTAGAATACCTGCTCGTAAATTGGCTTGTTCATCGCTCCTCGCTCTGTATCAATAGGCGCGTGTACATACAATTCCTCAACAAACCATCGCGATTTCTTTTAGAATCCTCCAAGCCTTCCAAAATAACATACAAAGCTTTTTCTATGTTTCCTTGAAGTATTACAAAAATTACAAAACGATACGGACCCGAAATCGTTCAAAACAAGCGTAAACCATTCACCCACTGATCAAAAATCGTGAAGTTTACATATGAAAATATATGGCGTTTGCCCCCTTTGACCGCGCTCGCCCCAGACTCTTTGCCCCCTTTTCAATATGGCGTCCGTAACCTTGAACTCGTCTATTAATGAGTAAAATCGTTTGGCGTTAGACAGAGTAAAATGATAAAGTTGTCCCACAACAACTCAACGCGATCGAGTGAAAGGGTCAAACGTACTGATCACATAAAACAATTTATTAAAGCCCTAGAAAGTTATAATTGAGCGGGCAGAGTGCTCATTAAGAAAGAAGGTATTGATTTGAAAACACTGGCTGGCATAGAGTTAGCAGCAGTCAAACTATTTTTATATATCAATAACTGAACGAGAGTGATCCATTCAATACGGCGGTATGTAAATGACTCTGGGCTGATCGAAAAGAGGGCGCGGCTGAGCCCACAGTCAAATAAGGCAGAATAAGATCAGTGGTCGCTAACATGAGAAATAGGACCATAGGTCAGTCATTAAATACTGGTTCATAATATCACCTTTTCCCCTAAATACCGTGAACAAAAGTTATGTTGTATGATTACAGCACTCTATTACTAATGTTGTCAACAAGGTTGTTCAGTCTTGTCAACAATGTTGTTAAAACAAACAATTGTGGTAATAAAAGTGAACTTTACTGTTCTCCATCAACGTAGGGAAATAGGAATGGCGAAGAGTTGCCTCACAGTCACATCGCAGCTATCCAAAGTTTAAAAAAAAAGTTGTTAAAAGCGAAACAACTTTGCTCAGCAATGCGCATGATCGTTGCTGCTGGTGACGTTGCGGTTTCTCAGGTAACCAAATTGTAGCTAATAGCCAAGCAAAGAACTGGCAAAACAGCGAGACGGACAAGGATGATACAATATCTATCCACTTTTAATCATTTCCGCTTGTTGAAAGTCGTTCAAGAGTATCGAGTTGTCCAAAATAAACAGTGACGCCTCCTTTTAATAACGGTCTGGTCTTTAGAGCAAGAGTAAAACAATCGGAGCGTTGACTATATATAGGAAAATATTGTCTGGCGTTTATAGACAGAGTAAAGTATACGCGGTTAGTTACAGAAAAAAGTCTTGTATTAGACAGAGTAAAATATTCTGGTATTAGATTAGACAGAGTAAAATAATCTGGTGTTAGAGTAAAATAATTTGGTATTTATAGACAGAGTAAAATATTCTGGTGTTAGACAGAGTAAAATATTCTGGTGTTAAACAGAGTAAAATAGTCTGGTGTTAGACAGAGTAAAATAATCTGCCAATCTACATGTATAAAAATAACTATGATTTATATAACCCAATATCTACATGTTTAAAAATAATTCTGGTTTATAAAAGCCAATATATATGCATATCAAATCAGGGTTTTGCCCATTCAAACGATCCTACTACTCCCCCACTCCCCCCTCCCTCCCAATCCTGATAATTTTGGCAAAAACGCGTATCGAACCTAGAAGTTGCAGCCTTTTTGGAGCTTTCAAAACAGAAAAGATAATCTGACCACCTCTATTTGAATTGAAAAGGCAGTTGATTACAAGGATGCTAGATGTAATGCATGTAGAACATAGTAAGCATCGCGTGATGGTCTTATCTTCGTTTAAGGCGGCCTTTGTCAAGCACGTCCTTGTCGGATTTAGAATTGTCAATCACATGACGCATGCCGACGTGTTGCAAAGAGAAAAAAAGGTACTTTGCTAACGAAAACAAAATAGTTGAAAAAACTCGCCTTCGTTTGAAGCAAATCTATCTTAAGGGAAACGTTTTGAAGGGACTACACTTGCGATGACCGTCATCAAGAAAGCAGCTAGTCGACATTTAGTCGGGCGTATCAGCCGCTTATAATTTTGAGACAGATCTTAACTCTAACTAAACTTTGAAACTTGGATAATCAGAGATTAAGAAACTGCGTCCGATTTAGCGGGTTAGTGTCGATTAAGATTTCTGCAGAGGAAATCAGTTCTTTAGATTAAAAATGTTTGAAAAACAAGTTTTGATGAATTTGTTGAATCAATATCGAAGATTAATGTGACAAAATATTGCAATAGATTTGGAAAATGTTCCCTCCAGCTAGTGCAAGCGAACTGTGAAAAGAAGACAAAGTATTTTAATCTTACCGAGTGCGTGGTCCTCCCAACGTGCTGAAGTCTAAACTCAATCGAAAATCTTCTAAATGTATCGAGAAATTTCTTAACGTGCTCCCATCAAAATCTATAGGCTTTGCCAAGGTGTTTGGAATGGAATGGAATTTGCCAATGGAATGGAATGCATTTTTATTCAGGATATCTTATCAGTAATTACAAAGTTTACTGTTATCACTAAGAGTCCTGATGAAATTACAATTCAATATTAGAGAGATAGTTTATAACTCATTACTGTCCGAGGGCTTCCCCAGAGGTGAATAAAATCGTCTGGCGTTAGACAGAATAAAATATTAAAGACGGCCAATTAGGACAGGAAAGAGTTAATGATAATTTATGTTAACAATCAAGTTAAATCATTTTTAAAGGCACTAATAGAACAGTGCCAGATAGGCTATCCATAAAATTTATCTAATTTACATTAGATTTCGCCTAAGCTTAAAGACGATCTAATAAATTGGGGTAATTTGTTGTATAAACTCCCCCCATATGATAGAAGCCATGTCTTGCTGATTCAAGCTTTTCTCGCCTTTTCTCGCCTCGCTGCATTTTATCACAAACGCCCTGCGAACGAGGTTGTGTTTAGGCATGCATTTGTCAGTATTCATCGTGCGCTCTTCATGTTGTTTTGTTTTGTTTTGTTTTGTTTTGTTTTGTTTCAAACCTCAATTCAAAGTACATCGTGTTGTTTGCTGCATTCAAAGTTCAAGCTAAACTGTGTATTAAAACTGAACCGAGAGTGCAAAATAACTTTTACTACAATCGTTGCAATATGTTACGTCTGAAAGTTCGATAAAAAAATACCCATGCAAGGTGTGCCAAAAAACCATCCAAACTGTTTGAAAGTTAGTATATTGTCAAGCAATTTACTTGTCTAGATATTTTTGTAGTTACAGTTGATGCTGCGAAAGTCAAAACTGCTGCTGGGATTGCCAGGATTATGGGATAGCATAAAATGGCGAGGACTGGGAGGCGCGAAGACAAAAAGGTGAAAAGTGGTGACACGAGTTCAATAAATCAATCAATCAAATTTTATTTAAACACGTAACGCCCATGAGCTAAGAAGCTCGTTCAAAATACGTACGTGTGAATAAACTTTAAAATCCATACTAATACTATATACTAATCAACTATTACATTCTTTAAAATTTAAACCTATAAATCTAGAATTATCATAAAATATCTTAAAAATACAATAAGTATATGGAAATACAATTAGTACTAAGAATTATTAAAAAATAAAAGTTTAAAATAAAAGTTTAAAATTGATGGCTTAGCATTCTTAAACTATTTCTTGAATATCCCTAATGTGGACTGGCAAGCTGTTCCATAATTTACACGTTATGTACGAGTAGCTGTTTTTCATCCAGTTAAGATTAAAAAGAGGTTGTTGTAGTTTAGTTCCTATTCCTTTCAAGTTATAATTTGATTCTCTATATGCAAAAAATTTCTCATATAGGAGATTGCCATGTAAACACTTATGAAGAAGCCCAAGGCACTGAAAGTATCGTCTGTGTTCTAGTGACTTGATCTTTGCCATGTTCAGTAGGAAATCGTAATTAACTGATTTACCGTGACCTGTTAGTGTTCTTAGAATAAAATAATTAGCAATATCTAGTTTATTCTTCTGAACCTTACCAATTCACGCTAATACTGGGCTACAGTATTCTAAATGTAGTAAGATGAAAGCCTTGTATAACCTGATCATTACATCTAATTACGAAATAAGCGCCTAATTCTTCTGAGAGCACAAGCTTTGGCATATGACGTTCCTTAAATGATAATTTCTTATCTAAGCATACCCCTAAGATCTTTAAGGATTCACAAGTTACACTTAATTCTCGATGATTACGTAGTTTGCAAAATCCTTTATCCTAATCTTATTTTGTAGAATTTGTTTATATACGTAAAACAATTACAAAATGATTTAAATGTGTCGTAGTTATTAAAATGCGCTTAAATGCGTAAATGCGCAGAGGTGTAAAAAGAACCCGCATTCCGATCAAGGTGACACGAATTATGAAATCAATGCGTCTCAATAAAATCATAGTTATTCTAAACATGGTTTGGAAACCTGGCAAACTTCAAAGCGGTCAACAATCAAGCTACGATTCATGTTGAAAGGTACACGAAGGTGCACAAATCCATTGTTTTAGGTTTATTAATATTTAAACAGTACGGTTGAGCGATTCAACCCAAACGTTGCTATTGGATGATTGCTTCATTATACAGAAAACACAATATGTTCAGTAACCGTGAAAGTGCACACATTTCCATAAACCTGAACAAAAACATAAAACAATGACTTTTGTTGAGCTTCCAAACCATGTTTCTATTAACTATGATAAAATGCGACGACAGGCTTCAGAATTAAATGCGCAGAGGTGTAAAAAAAAACCCGCATTCCGATCAAGGTGACACGAATTATGAAATCAATGCGTCTCAATAAAATGCGACGACAAGGCTTCAGAATTAACTCCAAATATATAAAACAGAACAACATATTTTTATCAGTGTCATGCCGCGCTTCCAAAAGTTTAAAATAAGTACGCAAAGGCGTACATGTGTCTGCTGACTCGTAAAAATAACTTTGTTACCAGACACAACTGAAAATCCATCTCGCAAATGGCTCGCGTTGCTGTGCCCGCTTTATATAGGTGATAAAGGGTATTGGCAGAGAGGAAGAGAGAGGAAGATAAGAAAAGAATGGAAGGCTTTAAATCAACAATTGGACAGACACAGTATGGCAGGAATTATCTCAAATTGTCAATATTTGAGAAATATTCTTTTTCAAACGGAAAAATAGTTCGCCAGTAGAGAAAAAGGAGACAACAGGAAATATTCGACATAGTTTGCTCTGTTGGTCGGCTCATGTGGTTATTTAAATTGGGTCGACATGGGACAGTATTGAATTCCTGATTTTTGTCTGTGTGTCAATTAGACTATTCATTTATATTGAAGGGTATTGGCAATGAAAATTAAGTTTGTCTCATTTGAAAGAACTCGTCAAATGGTATAAGAAGACCTTTTACAATTTTTCCGTATCTGTTTTGGTTTTGGAAATATTTCGACCAAAGACAGCCTGCTGTCCGCCATCTTGTTGTAATATTGGGTCTAATTAACTAGGAAATTGGTGACGTCACAACCAGGGTAAACCTGATGAAACTACTCCGTGGGTGACCAAATTTCCACGGAAGGCTTTTTAAATGTTGTGGGTCAATTTAAAATGGAAATAGCGCAACAAAATCGAGTTTCTAGCTCATAATGTCAAAAGGTTGGCAAGATAAAAATTTCACTTTACCCTGGTTATGATGTCACATGCATATCGAAAATAATTCCAAGATGGCGGACAGCAGGCTGTCTTTGGTCGAAATATTTCCAAAACCAAAACAGATACGGAAAAATTGTAAAAAGTCTTCTTATACCATTTGATGAGTTCTTTCAAATGAGACAAACTTAATTTTTATTGCCAATACCCTTTAATTAACCCTTTTCCTCCAATAGACGGTCCCAAACCGGTTCCTTTACTATTTTACTCTGTCTGATATCAGACGATTTTACTCACCAACAGAGAACTTCTTGAGAGAGACAAAGGGTTATCTGTCAATCTCTTTACTTTAACCCTTTCCCTCATACACACGTAAAAATCTCGCAAGTTGTTACAGCATTGTTGCCTGAACAATGCTGTAACCTGAACAATGCTGTAACAACTTGTTGACATATGTGAACAACATTGATAAAAGAACAACATTGTTCATCATTGTTTCAACAAGTTGTTACAGCTTGATGAAACAACAACTGTTGTTCACGCATGTTGTAACAACCGAAGAACATGTTGATACATCAACCGAAGAACATGTTGATACATCAACCATGTTCACCATTGTTGTTACATTGTTGTTCATCGTTGTTATTTCGTCATGCTGTTACAACATGTTGTATCATGTGCGAACAACGTTGTTGGCTATAAAAATGTGCTGTTGGAACAACTTGTTCATGGCTGTTGATTTATCCGTGAACAAGTTGTTCGAACAATAAGTGAACAACTTGTTGACAACTTGTTCACGGTGAGCAGCACAACATTGTTCACGCCTGTTGACAACCGTGAACAAGTTGTGCGTTTTTACGCGTGTAGACCGACCAAAACTGCCCTCTTAGTTGGTTATTTTAGTTTGTACTCTGTCTAGACGAGTGTGCATGCTCAAGAGAGCCTTTAGAAGACGAAAAATTATCGGCCTATCTCTCCTCTTTAAATGTATTTATGAAATAAAAATAATTAACATCATGCGATGTGTATGTGTTGTTGTTCCACAGGTACCTCTACCTATAAGACCGCTCCCGTCTTGGTGGATCGCCTGTTCCTGTAAACTGTTCCTCAACTATTAGGGCAAACCCTCTCCGACGGAGCTACACCCTCCAAGGGTCGTAGTTTACATTACTGTGTCCTTGTTAGGCACACTAGTGTGGGTACAGTAGTTAATGGCGTGGTATCAAGCCCTATGCCAGACATTGCAGGATTGTTAAAGTGCTTATAAACCCAAATAAGATATTACTGCATATGGATTCTATTTAATGTGTAATAGTTCAACGCCAAAATATTACTTGATTTGAACTTTTATTTATTGTTATATTGAAGTTTGTATTTCTAAAATCGGGTAATGTGAATGACGTCTATAGGCATAATTTGTATACACAACGTTCTGTTCACGAGAAATATTACCCAATTCACATGTTAATTGAATACTTCTAGTATATTCTGTATCAGTTTATCGGCATTTTTTTCATTAAAATCTTCAAGCGGTTTATCATAAGAAAAGAGGAAAACACACACAAATGCTTACATTGACGTCATCCTCATTACCATTTTGGAAATACAAACATCAATATAAGTAATAGATAAATCCCGAGAACGAGGGATGTATGCTAGATACAAAGACCCGAGGACGCAATTTATTATTGAGGAGGTTTTCCAACAAAGTTTTGTCTTTTTTTTCCACCTTGGACAAAGATTTTCCTTGTTTTTTTCTTCATTTCGTTTCTAATTATTATTCAAGGGCTTTATGCGATATAAAGCCCTCGAAAGAACAAAGAAAACCGACTCGATAATAAATTAAGTAATCGATAAATCCCGAGAACGAGGGATGTATGCTATATAAAGACCCGAGGACGCGCAATTTTCCTTGTTTTTTTCTTCATTTCGTATCTAATTATTATTCAAGGTCTTTATGCGATATAAAGACCTCGGAAGAACAAAGAAAACCGACTCGATAATAAATTAACAACAAATAAAAGTTCAAGTCAGAAAATATTTTGGCATTCAACTATTCACTTTATATAGAATCCATATCGGTAATATCTTATTTGTAATAGATAAATCCCGAGAACGAGGGGTGTATGCTATATAAAGACCCGAGGACGCGCAGCTTAATTTATTATTGAGGAGGTTTTCCAACAAAGTTTTGTCTTTTTTTTCCACCTTGGACAAAGATTTTCCTTGTTTTTTTCTTCATTTCGTTTCTAATTATTATTCAAGGTCTTTATGCGATATAAAGACCTCGGAAGAACAAAGAAAACCGACTCGATAATAAATTAAGAGTTTATAAGCACTTTAACCCTTTCCTCTAACAATAGACTGACCAAACAGCCATCTTTGACTTTGTTATGTCTACTGCCAGACAATTTTACTCGTCAAGAGAGAGGCTCCCAGACTGTAAAGTTTGGCCTGCGCGGGGGAATATATTCCTCGCGTAATTTTTCGCAAATTTGGCGAAATTCGCGCATTTTGCCAAAAATTGACTGAAAACATGTCTTTTTCGCCATTTTTTGCCATTTTCCTGCGCACTTTACGCAATTTTGGCGATCTGTCCGCGCAAAAACGGCAATGACGATCGAAAATTCTCCGCACAGTTGGCCAACTTTACAGTCTGGAGAGGCTCTATAGGAGACATGGTTATCTGTTCAGCTCATTTAACCATTTTCCTTCTAGACCAACTAAACAAACACCTTTGTTTATGTCTACTGGCTACTGCCACCAGACGATATTACTCAAGAGAGGGCTTTTATAGGAGACAAGGGTTATCTGCCCACCTCTCTTTCAAAACACTTTCCCTCCTAGACCAACCAGAACATATTTTTACTAGTCATTAAGTGAAATGCACGAGTATCCTCTAAACAAAATAATTCTTTTTGCAAAACAAAGAGAATGAACCAAGAGTAATCTCAACACCGTCCTCGTTCTTTATACAACGCCACTTAGAGGATTTTTACGTCTTCAGGACGACGTCAACGGCCAAAAGATGAGAACTGTATGCTTGAGATTGACTTCAGGCAGATACTACAATCATTTTAGCAATACTGGGGCGTTTGGGAAGTCATGAAACTAGCTTCAAATATAATAGTCAGTTAACCGTGATTTCTTTAAATTGTAAAACTTATCATGCTTTTCAGTTAACCGCCGTCGTCGTCCTAGTATCTTAAATTTATTTATTTGATCAACAACATCAATACCAGCTTTGGTATATAGGATACAAACGTGACACTAACTACAACTACATGACATACATATTACATATATATAAAGTTAATTTCTATTATCTACGTTAAGTTATCAAAAATTGTTAAAACATCGAAACAGTATTCCCCTGCCAAAGCCATAACTGTTCTGTCTTGCACAGACATAAGGTACATAAAAATATCTTGGGAATTAAACAATTTGAATGAACTATTTACTTTATATAGGTTATCAATAAAATTTACTCTGAGATCGGCGAACTTTGTGTTTGTACATGACGTTAAAAAGTGTTAAGATCGCAATGTTTACATAGTCTATTACTGTATGAAACATTGCTGTATCGACCAGTTTCAACAGGTAATCTATGAGCTGAAATCCTTAATTTTGTGGCAGCTTGACGGTGTTTGAAATTGTGAATTTCAGAAAGGTATTTTTTACAACCAAAGTTAGTTTTCAGTTTTTTGAAAATTCTTAACTTGCCATTGTTTTATTTTTACTTGCCATTCTTAAATTGCTTAATACAACGCTAGTTGTGACAAAGTTGTGACAATGCGCGAGCGCGATTTAGATGGCTGTCAAGATTCAAGACAAAGTTGTGACAAAAGCATGTCGGACAATCGTACATATAATTCTTATCCACTACAACATTTACAAGTTACGACTTATCCCCCCCCCCCCCCCCCCCCCCCCCCCCCGCGCGCTTAAACTTTTAACCAGCCTTTTAAACTTTTAAGTCGCCCTGATTTTTTTGACAGAAATGTGTAATTCCCCCGAATTTTGTATCACTGTATCCTTGTATCGTGTCGCTGTATCGTGTATCGTTTTTTAGCGTTAGCCCTTTTATATAATCGTTATTAGTTTCAACGTAATGAAAGGAAACAGGCTTTTATTTTTAGGACTTTAAAGCGCAAAAAGCGTTTGACTGCTCTTACGGATATCATCAATCATTTAGGTAACTAAAATTGTTGATAAACGATTCAATTTAGAACGGAAAAGCCCAGAAAATTGTCGGCAATCCAGTTTTCATAAAATCGCTATTAGTTTCCAACTTTCATTAACCCTTTAACACCCACCACGTCAGGAGGTCTTTCCTTCGACGAGTAAAATCGTCTGGCGTTAGACAGAGTAAAAAATAAAAAGTGGCAAATGACACCGATGCGAATGAAAGGATTAACGTAAGACCCCATAAAAAAATTACTTGTTTAGCGTCCACCTATTTCAATTTATCCAGGTCGGGAGGGAGGTTTTTTTTTTTGAAATAAAAGTAGCGTGCTGCGTAGGCAGTGTAGAAACAACAATCGAAATATAGTAAGGTTAGATATAGTCCGGGGGCGGCGTGGCCCGCCGGGACACCGGGACATTTCCCGGTGGGCCCCGAGGAGTCTGCAGCTTGTGGGCCCCAACAATTTGTGACTGGCGGTCTAAATAACTTGTAGATGTCTAGTTGGTTCACCCCAAATACTTTTAAGCACTGCAGCATAAAATGGAATACTTCATTTCTAGCGTTTCGAACGAAGGCTCTTGATCTTTATCAGAGAAACGTTTTTGCCTCATTTAAAGATTTACTCCCTTATATATCTACTGTACACTACTATAAGTGCCATTAAAAACTTGCTCGAAGGTATTGTTAGAACGCGTGAAACGCCATTTCAGAGACCCAGATTTCAAAAATGTTCTTGGGGAGCATGCCCCCGGACCCCCGTAAATATCCTGACCCAGAGCAAATTTTAGAATGGGCAGTTCTAAATTTTTCTTAGGACCACAGTTGGCAGTGGGCCCCAAGAATATCATTTCCCGGGTCACATTTCAGAGCCACGCCGCCACTGAGATATACCGCCGAAACAGAGAACGTAGGAATCTAACGTTTCGAGCGAAGGCCCTTTGTTTTTTTTGTATAGTTTTTGTTGTTGTTTTTTGCCCTACAGGGGTACCGCTCTCATCTATACTACAGGGTGTTTCAAAAACGTACTACAGCCTTCCTTGGCCACACAGCATATCACAAATGCCATTACTGGTGGTCTAACAATGACGTATTTGTTTTCACTCATGTTTTATTAAACAGAAAACGAGTCAAGGTTTATAATAACATGTAACTGGGTCTGGGTATACGAGAATAAGTCCGAGGTGTGAACCCGTCCAGGGTATGAAGTTCGTCGGCGATTACAAAGCGCAAATCACCATTTTTAATACTACAGGTAAAACGTTGTTTTGAGAGTTTTTGCACTAAATTTATAGCGTTTTTTTAAAAATAAGGAAACGAGTTATTATTTATAAGGCTTTAAAATACAGGAAGCTTTTGACTGCTCTTAAAATTATTCATACTAGAAGTTACTATCGCAAGGAAGTGCTGCCTGGTACAAAATTGGATAAGGATGTAAAAGAAATAAGAAATAATTTATACGGCTTTAAAATACAGGAAGCTTTTGACTGCTCTTAAAATTATTTATATAAACGAGCCAAAAAAGACACAAGAGGTTGAAGAGCGCAAAAAACTGTCGGGAACCTAGTTTTCATAAAATCGCTATTAGTTTCAACGTAATGAAAGAAATGTCAACACGTTGTTGTGTAATAACAATGCCGAACACGGTAACCATGACGCGGGCATAAAAAGCATGGCTTTAACTATGGCACAGAGTAATGGAAAAAAATAATAATTACTATTAGTAATTTGTAAAGGAAAAAAAGCTTACATATGTTTTTCATGCCAGCAACAGTTTCGGGGTTTCGGGGTTTAAGAATTCGTCCGACATTGTTCATAACTATCCGAAAGCATATTCAAAACTTCGTATATGTATTAAACACCACAGTCGCCTTCAAGGCGCTTTCCCGTCGCAATAGTCCAAAGGCTTTCAGAAGGTGAGTGATAATCCAGTTTCAAGGCTATATGCAAATAATGCAAAATAAATAATGGCTTATCACTTGTTAAAGTAGATTCATTTATAGATCTGAAACCTAAGATGAGTCTCGACCTTCATCTTGTCATTCAATACGAGTGTACTGCTTCGAAAAGATAATATAACAGCCTGTTGTCTGGTTATAACTTGGAATTTCTCAATGACTTTGAATTACGAACATTTCTGCTTTCGCTTTTGCGGCTGGTTCGCCTCTTTGAATGCTCATTAGTTTCACTTCAGGGCCCAAGCAATGTTTTTATCGTTTTCTTAGGAATGCAGCAAAAAGTTTGAATGGCTAAAATGTTTTCCAGAAATATGTAGAATGAAATACAAGCTTCGCGGTCGATACCGTTATGAATATGCTCGCCGCCAGTATACGCACGGAGTTTCAGCTAGTGCGTTTCCAAACTGACATGCAGACAACACAAACGCACATTGAAGTGAGAAGCGAGGCTTTATCCCGCCAAAAATTATACCAGAGTTCCAAGTATATATTGGCCAATTATCAATTTCATGATTTTCGCGCAAAGCCAAGCAAGAGATGTTGTTGATTTGAAGTTACGACCTTTGCGTGATATAGTTAACAAGCGCTTGTTCGCGAAAATTCGCAGCGTCATTGTAAATGCCCATAAAGATCGGCCGCTCATATTTTAACTATTACTTAAAATTATGCCCACCCAACAGACATGAAGTTGAACTTGTAGATCTGCGAGCCGGTTCCCCAAAGGTTTAATTTCGGAAATTATGAAGTAAAGCAAATTATTAGCTGCGAAGGCAGTTATAGCAATCCGAGAGTGTAAAAAGTAGAGGGCTTCCGGCTGCGTAGGAAGTGTTTTAGATAGAGCAAAGTGAAAAGGTGGTAAACAGCCGAGATTAGTTTTGATAACAAAATTCTGACGTTTTGAGCGGAACCCTTCATCAGAGTAAAATATAAAGGACCCCGCTCGAAACGTTAGTATTTCGTTATCAAAACTATTCTCGGCAGTTTACCACCTTTGAGTAACCCGATATTGAGTGAAGTGGGGGCATGAATGTATTTATATTTGGGTACCTTTCAAGTGTTAACTGTTTATTCTGGCGCAATATAAGTTTATCAACGAGTTTGAAGGCAAAGAAAGAGCGAAAAATGATCACAGAATGACAAGCCAACGCGTTTATCAGAAACACATGGAAAACACTAAACAATACTATAACAATACTCATTCCGCTAAACAATAATGATAACCGCTAATCCTCATGAAACTTAATAATCAACAAGACCGATTTGTTATCACACAATCCAGCATAACACCTCAACTCCCTAGAGGCAAAATCACACCTAAGCTATATTACTATACATATCAGAATTTTACAAAAAAGGCCGCTTGGTAACAAATGTCTGAGAATACAAGTCAACAGAAATGGTGAGAATGAAATGGTGTGTTACATTTTGGATAGGATATAGTAAGATTTTCACCGCGTGATGTTTAGCTTAGTTTAACTTTGTAATCCTAGTTGGGAGTTTGCAATGTATTAACGGACAATACCAATTTCCTGTTCCTCACTTTGGCCAAATAAGTTGCCAATTTTTGGTTCAAAACACTACCAATGGTAGGCATGGATGAAAAGCATTGTAAACGAATAATTCGCTTGCTTTGGCGTCACCGAAGAGATCAGTATAGGAAAGTGGCATTTTGTCCCTTTAGAAACGTACTGCATTAAATAAAATGTATTGCATTTTAATATCTATTTAGAATTCGGTATTATCAGCGTTGAATCATTAGTCATTGCAGTAGCGTGGTGAGATAAAGGAATGCTTTCTTTGTAGTGGCGTTTATATGGAAATTGTTTATAAGTAAAGATAAGTAAAAACGCATAAATTTAAGTGTAAAAACCGAACAGCACTCAAGCAAATGGACATTTTATCTATAGTAAAATGCCTAATAGTCCTAATAATTACAGCTTGGAATTATTAATGGTTCAGAAGCCGTAAGCGATCGCATTCTGGGCAAAGATAAAGCATCAACGGAGCACATCTTGAGTTCAATAAACAAAGCTGTCTGTCCAAGAGACGATTTATGCGTGTATTTACAGCAGTAACATTTGTTTTGGTTATCAGAAATCTCCCGGCGTCTCTACTAACAGATATTGCTACATATACTCACATCTAAATACTGACAAAAGAAAAGCTAATAGACTTACCAGGGAGTCGAGCTAGGATCCCAGCTTATCAATATGTGTTCCACAAGGAGAGAAATATGTAACGAGATCAGACCATGGATGACCAAATCTTGAAAGGTTATCCCACTTGTGTTCAGCTTCCGATAACTACAGACAGCAGACAAGATCTATCCGGCAGTGATCGGCCTCGGGAAAAACCGCGGAGGAGGTTGATGGCCTGGGATCGAGAATGACCGCGTTCCTGTTCGACGGCCTGGGATCTAGTACCTAGGTCTCCAATTACTCATTCTCGTTCCCATTATTTCGTTCCCAGAGCGCACGTTCTGGGACCGCGCCCACCTTCGATATTTCGTGGCGCAGCACAACATGTCCTCTCACTTAGATAACATGCGGGATGTCACAGTCGGTTTCAGGTTACTTTTAATGGAAATTTCAGAAGTTCGTTGATCCATAGTTATAGAACATATGGTTTGGAAGCTCTATTGTCTTTCAACTTGAAGTAATGGTCATGTTGAAAGACAATGGAGTTCCTTATATGGAAGTAAATTATGTGAACACCTGACGACGAAGCACCACAACACGTGACGATGAAGGACCACACCTGGACCACACTAATTAAATTCGATCATTGCTATTGGATGACTGTTTCGTTATACAGAAAATACAATACCGTGAAGTTGCACAAATTTCCATACACTTAAACAAAAACATAGAACAATGACTTTGGATGACTTTCCAAACCATGTATACGTTCTATTGACTGTGGTTAATCGGAGGTTCACAAGTTCGTACCTCCGAACGAAGTTTTGAACCTCCGAAGTCCGAACGAACGTCTGAACATTTCCGTCAAAAGTAACCCAGTAGTGGTCAGGGTCTGAGAGGTGGAACGTCCTTCCCGGAGGGTTGTGGTTAGGTTTAGGGCCACCGGGGGCTTGTGGTTAAGGTATATTCGTCGATATATTGATGTACTCACCGAGATATCCTAGAAGCATAATAATAATTGTCTCGTCGAACATCATTGATCTATTTCAGCGAACTGGCTTGTTAGAAATTGCAGAAACAAACTAGAAAAGAAAAATATTGTTTACTCCAACGGCCCAAGCTCGCACGAATAAGAAAAATAACCACAATAACCACGGTAGTTCGAACAATACTGAAAGAAATTGAAAATGGTCAACTGCCATTTCAGGCAGACATCTTACCTTAAGTTTGTTATATCGTCGATTATAATGTTCAAGAAACACAAATATTACTCCCAGGTCATAGCTGAACGTCTAACAAAGCTTCAAGGTCTTCTTTAAAGGTTTAAAACTCGAGAATGGAAGAGATTTTTAGTGATTAAAACGAAAGAGTTTGCTACATATTTTTTCCACCATGTTGAGGACTTTAAATTTCCCGGCGTACGGCGATTTCCGAGTGTTTCCGGGGAAATAACACGCGCGATCTGAACGCGCTCCGCGCGGGACTTCATCCAGACCAAAACATTATTATCGTTCGAAATTCGAATCCCCTTACTTGACTTATTTTTATTTTTATGATTATTATTATTATTAAAATTATTATTATTATTATTATTATTATTATTATTATTAAAATTATTATTGCGGTGCTCTGGAGCTGCTGAATGTAGAAAGAGACAGCTAGAGCGTTCATTAGACCGCATTATATTCTGAATGTGTGTTTTGTAAACCGCAAAGGTATTCGTAAACTAATAAGGCTAACCCCTTTAATACTTTTTGATCGATTTGGCACTAGATATTTGACACTAGAGTTGTCTGTCTGTCTGTCTGTCCGTCCGTCTGTCTGTCTGTCTGTCTGTCTGTCTGTCTGTCTGTCTGTCTGTCTGTCTGTCTGTCTGTCTGTCTGTCTGTCTGTCAGTCTGTCTGTCTGTCTGTTTGTCTGTCTGTCTGTCTGTCTGTCTGTCTGTGGTCTGTCAGGATTACTCATTAGTACCCAGGCCACGGCTCAATTTCTCGCGTGATTCGGGACATAAACAACACGCGGTCAACACACAAAGATCGAGGAGGGCCTTTCCGCCTTTGGACTTTTCGTTTTCGTTTATTTACAACCGTATTTCGCGTTTTTTTTGAGTAATAAACAGTAGAAAGATGTCTTGTTTTGTACGTATGTTGTTATCTGTGTGTATTATAACAGCCGTTGGTGGAAGAGTAGATCCAGAAGTCAATATGAATGTCGTAAGTACAAATATGTAAATAAATGACGCTATTTCTGATAGGTCATTAATATGGTGCCACCTCATATGACAATGAGATGATTTCTGACTCAAACTACAGAGAAAAATATGCTGATGTGTCTCCTACAATAAATCTGATCTAAGAAAACAAATTTTGTAATATTGCAATGTTTTTCTATTATGGCCTTCTAAAACATATTCAAATATTGGCTCATTCACCAATTCTGTATTTTAATAATTGCAACTCTTATGCAGTATTTGCATACCAGATAGCTTTTCGTGTTGGCATAAACACCTATTTAGTATAGTGTGAACAAATTTGGTAAGCAATGGCACAAAAAGCTATTTGATGTACCTTTTCCAGATCAGAGCAGTGCAGTTGTGTGCTGGCATAAAAATTGTGCCTGAACAGGCATTTTATATGTGAACAGAAGGCCTATTCAGTGTGGTTTTTGTGCTGGTATACAGAGGTTTCATTAATAGGCGGTTACCGGTGGTTTACCGCTGCCGTTTTGCCTCTTACTGCCATTCTGGTGACACTTTACATATATCTATATAGGGGACACAGACATCTATTTTTGAAACGTAGCCTACAGATATTAATGAAATCACTGGGCATAAAAGCCTTCCAGTAGTATGATGCGGACAGGGTCTAAATCATTGATTGGATAGCCAAATCAATAAATTAAAATCAATCAACATTATTTGATCTGATTGATATTGATTGGTATTTGCTAACTGATGATTGATCAATATTCACCAAAGGTCCAAAATCCATCTATTTTTCAATCAATGACTTTTGATTGTCATTCAACGTATATCAACCACCTATCAATGCATACAGTAACTGTAAGCTATGAAGACTAGTCTAAGAGTAGAGTTCTGTCTACTGGATCACAAGAAATCAGTACAAATTTGAATTATTTTGAAATAAAATACATGTTCTCAGATGATAATGATTTTTCCTAACAGCCTCAGATTATTCAACACTGGGGCTACCCAGCTGAAGAACACACAGTACAGACTGAAGATGGCTACATTTTAAAAATCCATCGTATTCCCCATGGCAAGAATGAAATGCCTTCTAATACTGCAAAACCTGTGGTACTCTTACAACATGGCTTGTTGTGCTCATCCAGTAACTGGGTAACCAACCTGCCCAATGAGAGTTTCGGCTTCATCTTGGCTGATGCTGGGTTTGATGTGTGGATGGGTAATGTACGTGGGAACACTTACGGCTTGGGGCATGTACATTTGAAACCATCTCAATCAGCATTCTGGGACTTCAGGTACCAGTATAATACTCGATGGCTTAAGAATATTAAAATAATATTAAACTGTAAGTGGTCATTTGTGATCTTCAAGACACGTTAACAGCATACAAGGTAAAAAACTCCAAAAACATTCATAGAAAAAATGCAAAAAACGAGATTTAGAAATACTGTTAATTAGCCCTGCTTAAAACAGCAGTCAGCAGTATTTTGTGCCAAAAAATCTCTAAAGATAATCTGTTGTTTTTATTAAGTTGGGGTGAAATGGCTCTCTATGACTTCCCAGCAATGGTCAACTATGTACTTCAAGTGACTGAAATGGCTTCATTGGGATATATTGGACATTCTCAGGGAACTATGATGGGTTTTGCAGAGTTTTCTGTAAACAAAGAACTTGAAAGTAAAGTGAATGTTTTTATTGGACTTGGCCCAGTAGCTACAGTCAAGTATATTGATAGTCCCATAAAATATCTTGCTCCAATAGCAAAGGACACTGAGGTATGTACCGGTACTGTGCATAATAAGAAAATCACAAAAATTAGCAAGTTGAAAACTTCTCACACGAGATGTATGTGTGTAAAACAAAGTGATCATCACAAAACATTCACATACAATGAAGTAAAAATAGATTGTGAGTGGAGTAGAGTGGAGTGGAGTGGAGTGGAGTAGAGTGGAGTGGAGTGGAGTGGAGTGGAGTAGAGTACAGTGGAGTGGAGTGGAGTGGAGTGGAGTAGCATAGAATAGAGTAGAGTAGAGTAGAGTAGAGTAGAGTAAAGTAGAGTAGAGTAGAGTAGAGTAGAGTGGAGTGGAGTGGAGTAGAGTAGAGTACAGTGGAGTGGAGTGGAGTGGAGTGGAGTGGAGTAGCATAGAATAGAGTAGAGTAGAGTAGAGTAAAGTAGAGTAGAGTAGAGTGGAGTGGAGTGGAGTGGAGTGGAGTGGAGTAGAGTACAGTGGAGTGGAGTGGAGTGGAGTAGCATAGAATAGAGTAGAGTAGAGTAGAGTAGAGTAGAGTAGAGTAGAGTAGAGTAGAGTAGAGTAGAGTAGAGTAGAGTAGAGTATTAAGGAGAGAGTACAGTACAGTACAGTACAGTACATTACAGTACAGTACAGTACAGTACAGTACAGTACAGGAGTTAAGTGAAGATGAAACTAAAGTGAAAAGTAGAGTGAAGTGAAGTAAAGAAGACTGAATAGACTGGATTAGAGTAAAGCAAAATTGAGTAGAGTACAGTAAATCATTATCTAGACTCATGAATACTCATTTTTATTAGTTAATCTGTGAGTTCATCGGAGGCTGTGGATTTGACTTTTTACCATCAGATGAACTCATGAGGTTCTTGGCTGTATTTCTTTGCGGACCTGGGGTTAAGGATATCATTTGCACTAATGTCATATTCTTGCTGTGCGGCTACGATTATGCTCAGCTAAACAGAGTAAGTATAGTCATTTTATATACAGAGTAACTGTCGGACACGTGACTACAACACCCACATGTAACTGAAACTGCTACACATTGTCGGTAATGGACTAGACACATACTGCAATTATTGATCACGTAACAGATTTATTGATTAAAGCACTCGTGTGAGTGTGTTATCAGGATTTACATCCACGAGTTCACTAACAATGAACGAGAGATTAAATATTGCTCGATGCAAAGCCGAGTGCAGTATTTAATTTCGAGTTGTTTGTTGTGGTGAACGAGTGAATGTAAATCCCGATAAAACACCAAGAAGGAGTTCCTCAAACATTTTAATATTCAGTTTGAGAACACTGGATTTGAAATTTACGCTTGCGAAATTAGTGACAATCTGAACATTTACACTGGGTATCTTTGCTTAAATTTCTTCGCTTAAGAACGAGTTTTCTATAGAAATATCTAAAATACTAGTTTACCTCAAGAAATTGTAATATTCCAAGCTGTTCAACCTTTTGTATTCCTCGGTATAAACTTCACAATTAAAAAAATTCAGCAACCGTGCTTTATTGTTTATATGGTGTTAAACTTACTGCACGAGTGATAAAGCATGGCTGAGCGTTGCCATGACATAACAGGTTGTCACGTAGTGCAAATTATCTCATTAGAACTCCGAAAATACATCAGTGGAAGAAAGAGTACTGCATAGATAGTGTATAGATAGAGCAAAGTGAAAAGGTGATAAACTGCCTTTGATAACGAAATACAGCTGACGTTTTGAGCGGAGCCCTTCCTTGATCGCTCGAAACGTCAGTATATTTCGTTATAAAAACTATTTTCGGCAGTTTACCACATTTTCACTTTGTACAAGAATATCGTTTTGATAAATATAAGACTTGCCAGGGCTTGGTATTGGCAATGTTTTGTTCATGTTACGCCATTGTGTTTTGTCTTTAGACTCGCTTGCCTGTTTATATTGCTCATACACCAGCAGGAACATCAGCGAAGAATATCATACATTATGGTCAGGTACGGTACAGCCCCGTAGCTGTAGATGTAGCCATCCCCGGAGGGGAGTACTCTCGTTTATAAGGGATATGGGTATGTGCCGCCCTACGGGGTATGGTTTTCGAGGTCTGGGATAGGGTATACAAATTGTCTATTGGTCTGCAATAGGGTGCCTATTTCAGCGTTTCAGGTTTTTGTGAAAGGGTTTGGAGAATGAAATAGATGACCCGGAGAATCAGGGCCGAAGACCATGCATGGTCCAGAGGACCATCCTGCTAGGGGTTCCTGGGGCATGCCCCCCGGGAAATTTTGAAGCTCTCAAATGCCATTTCCAACCATTTCAGAGGTAAAAAATGCCATACAACTGAGTCGGATATGATATAATATAGGTAAAGTAATGATAAATCCCAGACCCCAGCGCAGTAGAATTCAATATGGCGGGAAGAGCAAGTTTACTTCGAGCATTTTCACACAAAACGGGTTTCAAAACACGCGTTGGGGAATTTAAAATCATTCTTGGATTATTTATTTATCCAGCGACGGCGAAATACGATGGAGACACGGCGAATTTGCTACAAAATCCGCTCAACCACCGGCGAAATTCGCCGTTCGCCGCCCTAAATCTGAGTGACTGCTATTTTGGTCTGAGATAGAGTATGGATGCCGATGTGACACCAGTACTGGGTTTGGGCATTGATTTTTTTCCGTTTATGTCTGAGATAGGGTATAGAAAATCGCCTTTTTAGGTCTGGGATACGGTCAGGATTTTTGACGTCACGGCGGCACACCTCTACCCAAAAACTTCCAGAGTACCCCCACATTTGTGCGTGGGACAAGCATTGAGATTGATTAAACTGATTAAACGAAACGCCCTCTTATATAGTGTGAAGTGAACGCTTACGAATACTGTATAGTTAGATGCTTCAAGATTGATTGATCAAAGCAAAACTTGTGCCTGACCAAAATTGGAAGAATCTGTCGTTCAATCTGTGAAATAGAATAAATAAAGTAGAATTTGTAACTTCATTCTAGTGACCAGCTTTCCAATACTTGATTACATTTATCTTTCGTTGATCTTCAAATTATTTGACTATAGAAACTCTAAGTGTATAAATGACTTTTCGGCAAAAATTAGAGCATGTTTTTATTAGAAACGTGTTTGTTGTTGTCTAGATGGTTAACTCTGGGAAGTTTCAAAGATTTAATTATTACATCGAGAAGGACAACTTCGCTCGTTATAATCAGGTATGTTTTTAATCCACAGGTATATATAGCTCTCTGTCTTTTAACTTGGTAACTTGGTTTATTGGGCACAGTTGCCTTTTTGAAGCACTGGTCTATAGTACATTATTTTACTCTGTCTAACGCAAAACGGCGAAAATAGATGAAATAGACGACGATGAACATTAATATTATAAAAGTAAATTCTAGTATCCAGACGAGAAAGAAACAGAAGAAAACAACGCTAGTTCGGTGTTTTGACGAAGTTAAAGGAAGCGAAGACCAGGAAATACAAGATTGATTTTGAAATAAAAAGTGCCATATAATAAACTACTTAATAACCTCGACCATTCGGTATTTACGGTAAAATATTAAACCTTGGTCTTGAGCGTATTAACCTCGCTATCGCTCGGTCAATACAGCAAGACCTCTGTTTAATATTTTACCGTAAAGACCTCACTCTCGGTTATTAAGTAGTTAATCATGCATACATGCATGCATATATTATATTATTGCATATTAAAATATATGGGTAGTTCCTTTCTATACAAAACACTGCCTATACGCAACACTCTTCTTTTTTTACACTCTCAGTAATATTAACATGTGAATTTTTACAGAGCGAACCTCCTGTATTTAACGTATCAAACGTTAACGTCCCCACTATACTGTACTACGGGAGCCATGATTGGCTGGCTGATCCAAAGGATGTCCATCTACTGATGGAAAAACTGCCAAAGACAACGTTGATTGCTAGTTTTGAAATCCCTAAGTGGGAGCATCTTGACTTTATCTGGGGACTAGATGCTGCTCGACTGGTCTATAAACCTGCTATAAGTTACTTGAGAAAATATGCTAGCACCAAAAAACAAGATTATCAAGGTAGCTAGGGGTTAGAAGAAAAGAGGAGTACGATCAAAAAGTCTGAAAAGAAGGTGATTCGTGGAAGCTTAATCAAATGTGGTGAATGGTGATTCAATCAATAAAGGAATCCAGGTTGTGTTGGTGCATTGCAGTATGTGGTTACGTTAATCAAACATGGTGATCTTATGAAACAATCTTCTGGCACAAGGGGAATAATTACAGGTATATCATTCTGAGAGGTTAAATTTGAAAAACAATTCAATAAACGAATCGGTTGGTTGTGTTTGTTCGTTGGACTGAATGGTTGCGTTAATATGGTGATCTTATGAAACAGTTTGGCAACACAAGGGGAATTGATTACAGTTATATCTACTACTAAGGCTCAGGGGTTACATTTTAAAAGTAATTCAATTATCAATAAAGGAATCCAGGTCGCGTTTGTTCGTTGGACTGAATGGTTGCGTTAATCAAATATGGTGATCTTATGAAACAATTTGCTCGCACAAGAGGAATAATTCAGGTAATAAAGGAATTCACGTCGTGTTGGTTCATTGAACAGTTTGCTGACATAAAGGGAATGATTTTATGCACAGAAAAGAAATTCAATGAACAGAAGAATCTAAGGTTTGTGGTGATTCATGGGACTGTATAGTTGCGTTGAATCTTATGGAACAGTTTTTTAGCGCAAAGGGAATTATCAATTATAATTATGCTTCATCAATAAATCATAGGACTGGATGATTACGCTAAGTGCTAACCGCATGTGGTTATTTTATGAGTTTTCTGGTACATTGAGGAATGGTGATATGAACCTTTTTTTCTTAATTGCGACGCCATCTTGAATTCACAGTGCATTTCGGTCTATCCAAGGTAAGTGTGGAGCCACAAGGCGGCAACTTTATTTTTAGAAATACTTTCGTGGAAACAATGTCTAAATATGATCGTGATATTGGTAAAAGCAACAATTCTAATCTTGGACGTATAATTTATCACGAGTCTCATAGGTCCTAGGATGATTTAATTATATATATAATATAAAAACTACAGTTGAGGCAAGGGAGCACGGCAGAATGATTGATATTTGTGGATTCTTACCTGTTCAGTATTTTTGGGTTTTTTCCTTCTTGAAATAAAGTTACTTGCTTATTGTTTGTAGTATCCTCTTGATTTATAGTACAAATGGCAGACTGTTGACAGAGAATCAGTGAACACGATTTAGCGATTTATCACTGTATAAATTCACTCACAAAATATAAATCAAGAGGATACTACAAACAATAAGCAAGTAACTTTATTTCAAGAAGGGAAAAACCCCAAAATAAACAGGTAAGAATCCACAAATTTCATTTTTTTATTATTTTCAATTTATTGTTCAAATTATAATAATTACAAAATTAAAACACTAACCCGCAAATAGCAATAGCTAATAAAGGCGGGAGGTGTTATTAGTAGATCATAAATAATTAGACAGTAGTTATAAGTAGTTAATAATAGAATAATATAAGAATGATAGAAGTATACACGGAACTATTGAACTAAAAATAACTGGAACGCTACGAATGCACGGAACAGACGAAAATTAGTCGAGTAAATTAGATAATTGATTAAGATATAGATTTAACAATAATGTAACAACAATAAATCTTATTGTTGTTACACAAATTAAGGACACTAAATTTTTAGTATATTATACGTAAATAAATATACACACATATAGTCACACAGAGTTAATCAGATATTCTCTGTATTATCATCGGTAACTCAAGGTAGTCATTCTCAACATTCAGGATACCAAGAAGTAAATCATGAATCTTTTTGGTAAAGATCTTTCTCCCTAAGTTACGGAGATATATTGGAATATTATTCCATACTTTTGCACCAATTCTGGAAAAAGCATTTTTTTTGTTGATTTGTGCGAGAATATTTCATATGATAGTTACCAGCAGCTGAAGACCTTGGTATTGTAGGAGTGCACATTAGAAGTTTGGATAAATAAATAAATCATATTTCTTGGTGCTAATTCATTGGTAATATACATTAATCTGGAAACTGATTCAACATAAAGCATACTTATTGGTAAACTGTTAGTGTTATTGAAAAGAGGAATAGCATGATTCTGATTATTAGTTGAGGCTCCCTTGGTTGAGACTCTTCCTGCGACCACTCTCGTAGACGTAAGCGACCAGATCTGGTTACGACCATTTGTCCACATGCCCGAGGTGGCCATTACGAGAACTTCAACTGTATAATGTCTCTATTAACCTACTAAACTCTTTCACTATTTTAAAAACGTGATTCCATAATGAACTTTTAAAAGTAAATACAGTATCTTTTCGCCTCATGGAAAATGGTAAGTTGTTTCATTGTTTACACTCAGTAACACTGAAACTCCTAGCAGCTTCAGTTACATGTATCAATCTAGGATATATTAAGCAGGTTAAAATTGGAATATCTACAGTTTAGTGGGTGTCACTGTCATGTGTATTGTCATTGTGCTAAGGTAGTGTAAAAAGACCCTATATACAGGTTTCACTGTTTCTTAGCGATTCTCTTTGGTGTTTTAATGATTGAATTACTGGGAGTTGGCCAAAACGCTCTATGTCTTCCGGCCTCTTGTGGAGAAAATTTGATCCATGTTTTTACAACATCACGCGCTGGTAAGGAATGGTAATATGGTATCATCGATCTTCAATATTGACATTCGATACGAAAGATCCAAAGGTCAAAGTCGACGAAGGTGAAAGCTTTGCGTCAGTAATCAGTATATACGTGAGCACCGCTCCATCACATCACGCTCCAATAGTAATACTCCTCAGTTGCTGACTACACAGTCGGGAGAACTGCAAGGATAGTCAACATGAAGATAGAGTACTTGGTTCTGCTCGTCTGCTTTGTGGTAGAAAGCTTTGCTCATGATGATCCTGAGATGAACATGAACGTGGTATGTACAAATATAATATACATAATCATCCTCAGAAGAACATGCATGAAGAGAAAATGAGTCCTGTAAATCAACGCGGAAAATGTGAGTTCAAATTCCGCTCTTGTCAACACATTTTTCGCGCTGACTTGTGTGGTTATGTAGTACGTAATATATCCAACACGAGTCCGTGTTCTTCCTCCGATTTCTAAATACAGCCAAGCAGGCAAAGCCGAGTTTTTTAACCAGCTTGACTGCATATTAATTTAGACGTAGCTTCTCAAAACGACCTCAAAGTTTGCTAAATTTGACTGTAATCTTTCCTCCGAAAATACTGATTTCTTTTGAATTTCCTCATGAGTTATTAAATATAATTGTTTCAGCTTATATTTTGAATTTCGAGATGCTGATTTTCGCTTTGTGCTTTTGTACAAATACAAATTTAATTACTTCTTCCCACAAGGGGCATTTCAAGAGCAATTTCCATTACTAAATTTCAAGTGGCAGAGTCGAAGGCATATATTAAGGCCCTCCAGGCAGCCGCCATACCATACGACACATTTATGACACACATGTCAGACCAACCACGGTGGACCAACCCATCCAAGTACTAACCCCGTCGAACCGGGCTTAACTTATGCACTAGGCAGTATTTCAATCATCAGGCAAAATTTGCTTCCTCCGATACTGTAGTTTAATCCTTCAACACTTTAAAACGTTTGAGCATGTTTGCGTCATATGTGCGCTCAATTGCGCACCTATATGATTTGCGCACATCCCCTTTGCGTAATACGATTTATGCTATGTGAAGCTATGTTAGCCCTAGGAGTTGCCTTGAATGCAAGTCCAAAAGCATGTGATGATTGTCATCAGGGCGGAAGTCTCCTATCATGCTAAGAGTAATTCCTCCAAAATCGTCAATTTTTTCTATTGATGCCATATTACTGCACGGATAGTATTTCTCGACTCTCGAGTATATGCTTCACCTTTAGGAAGTTCAAGTCGTTATTCTGAACAGATGTGCAAATCTAATCATTCTGCTATCGATATCAATTTGTACGCCCATGACGTACCCCGAGCAGCTGTTCATGAGCTATACCGTATGAAATATTTTAAGTATTGCCCGTTAAGTGCGATCTATATAAGGTCCTAAGCTAGACAGGTAAGAAAGACCTATCGTTTTTGATCCGAAGTTTTAAGAAAAACATTTTATTTTAGATTTATTTTTTTTTGTATGACCTTGGATTTGGGCGTGTTGATTAGTTAATGCTTTTTTTATTCATAATCTCATTATCTAAACACACAAACAGACGAGATTAAGTTCCCAGATTTATATCATGTACAGTTTTGTCCAAAGGAATATGTAATTCAACTTCGAAGTTTCTTATTGCAGTACACCATGTTTAATAAAGAAGCCATGTCACCTTATTTTTAGCAATTATTTAAGAAACAAAATTGGCCTAAAATTGCTTAAAATTTCACAATAACAGTTCTGATATTATATAAAAACATAAAATAGATACTAGAAACCTGCACAGAAGTACGGATGGTTGAAAAGGATTCTTGATTTCTGCTGGACCGGCAGCAATCAGGTTTAGACTAATTAGTATATTAATTAAAGTCGTCCATAGTTGTTAGCTAGGTGGCTCGTATTTCATAATCGAATTAATGTGCAGCTTTAATTTTGATCATGAAATTTGCAGCTCAGAATTTCAACATAAGACAATTGAAGCTAAAAATAACGTGAACTGTAACGCACTGCTTTCATTCGTCCACTATCGGAAGTTGAGTGCGTTTTCGTCAATAATCTATTTTATCTATAATTATTATTAAAGTGTCTGATAGTGTTGATGATATGTCGTAAGGATGTTTTAGCCTCTTGTCTTTTTTAATCTAATATATGATATAAGATTATAGAAACCTTGTTTATCAGTACAGCTGGAAGAAACGAAAGGTTTGTTCAGCTCCCAGGTGTTAGTTATTGATTTAATAGGCCATTAGGTTAGTCACTGCTGTGCACCGCAAAGGCAAACGTTTTGCTAAATATCCGGTTTGGATTGCCACCCTCGAAACTTCGTCTCGCTTTATCATACCGCGCACGGCGGAAGAAAACTTGAACTCCTTCCTTTTTCTTTCCTTTTTTTTTCCTCATTTCCTTCCCTTTCTTTCGTTTCAATCCCTTTTCTTTCCTTCCTCTTTCATTTACTCACTTGCATTGCCTGGGCTCTCCTTATTTTTTATTACTTTCCATTTTATTTCATTTCCTTCCTATCCGTCATATTTAATCAACTTCATTCGACTCTTTTTTCTTACATACAGTCTCAGATTATTAAGCACTGGGGCTATCCTGTTGAAGAGCATGACGTCACTACGGAAGATGGTTACATCCTGGGCATACAGCGAATCCCTCACGGTCGAAACGGTAAAGGAACTGGTGCCAAAAGACCCGTCGTTTTCCTGCAGCATGGCCTTCTGGGATCGTCCACGCAGTGGATCACGAACCTCCCTCATCAAAGCTTGGCGTTTGTGCTCGCAGATCTTGGCTATGATGTCTGGCTGGGTAATTCTCGCGGGAACTTCTACTCACTGAAACACAAAAGGTTATCAACGGACTCGGATGCATTCTGGGATTTCAGGTAAAATCAGCGCGTCATTAATTCAGATCGCGTGTAATCTCGCGTGTAAGTGGACTCCCCGCACCACGAGATTAATATATACCAGGTTAGCCAAAACTGTTATACACTGCAAAAGATGTTACTTTGTCATTTTAAGTGTTCTTTCAAATAGGACAAACTTAATTTTCGTATCATAAACATTTAATCTTGTCAAATGTTTCTTTGTAGTTTTGACCAGTTTGCCAAGTACGACATTCCGGCTTCTCTTGAGTTCGCCCTAAGTTGTTCGAAGCAACGTAAACTTTCTTACATTGGTCATTCCCAAGGAACCACCATTGGTTTCGCCGCCTTTTCCAGGAACCAAGCGTTGGCGCGGAAAGTCGACCTCTTCATAGCACTTGCTCCAGTGGCTACTGTTGGAAATATGAAGAGTCCGATTAAGTATCTGTCCTACTTTAGTGGAGGAATCCAGGTTAGTAATACACACAATATCTAACTGGAAATCTACTGGCACAAAGCGACTTGTGGTCCAACTTGTGAGCACGGGTGGCGTGTGCTGTTAGCGCGCTCTCACCAAAAGTTAAGCCCGGTTAGACGGGGTTAGTAGTTGGATGGGCGACCGCTTGGGAATGATCCGTTGTCGAGCTTGGAACTGTGTGAAGTAGAGTTGTAGTTGATCTCTCCTGTGCTTCAAGGATTTTTTGCAGGGTTCTTTGGTTTTCCTCCCTCCGTAAAATCAACACCTTACATCTTAGCTGTGATCCGTGGTCTGAACTGTTGAGTATGGCGGCTTCCCGGGGGCACTTCAAAGGCGCTCCGTGCAGGCAGCCAGGCCTGGTGTATATTCAAGTGAATACGAGGAAAAAAACTTTACTAACTCCAAGCTGAAAGTCCTAAACTAACTAATTCAGGTTTTGAAATATAGTAATATTTAACAATTATTCACCGAAGTGGAGAGTGAATATCCACACTCTTCACCGACACTGAGGTGAATAATTGTTTTAGCATATACCTCATAAATGAAATAACAAGTTTAACATTCTTACATTTTTCGGTATCACTCGGCCGCTAGCAACTTGGGCACTTGGCTAGCACTTGGCGTACTCGATATTTGTCGACAAAACAGTTTTTACAACTTTTGAATATATTAATGGCTAGAAAATTGTAAAGAAACATACCTGTGGACACTCTTCCACTTAATTTTGTTGACTTTTCTCGTTATTCTACAACATCAGCCTTGTTTATCAACAAAATCTCCTGCTTCGGTAAACAAAGCAAAACTGTCCGCCATTTTGTTTTGCCCGCAGGTGAATAGTGCAGGATATCCCGAGCTAGAGGAACCAATCAGATTGCTTGAAAAGCACTATTCACCTGCGAGGTATATATATGCTAAACCTTACTATATTTCAACACTGCATGCCTACGCAGCACTCTATACTTTTATTTCATAATTCAGTTTTTGTTATGTTCTTTTGTTTCAGTGGCTTTCTTGGGTGTTTGGTGTTCGTGATTTTCTTCCTTCAAACTTTGTGACTCGTACTCTTGGTCACTATGTTTGCGAAGACGAAAGTTCCTTGTGCACGAATATTATGTTTGTTCTTTGTGGTTTTGATAGAAAGCAGTTGAATGAGGTAAGGACTGCTTAGGCCCCAGTTACACTAGGCTTGCACTGCAAGATCCTGTAAAAAATTTGGCAAAACTTGGCACGGAATAAATTTGCATAATTAACCTGCAAGTCTTGCAGGCCCTAAATTCGGCGTGTGTGACCTGTCCATGATGCAATAGGGCCTGTGAAGGAGGCAGGTCTGAGATTGTCACCGTGTTGAGATTGTATATCGATTTGTGTTATCAAATGTTTGACGTTCAAAACATTCAAACTTTTTGCCTTCAAATGGTTTATTGATGAAAACTCCTTATATACAAAATTCAAAAACTTTGTGAACTTTGCTAGTAGTTGTGAATTTGTCACAACATATTACAACAGGGGCTTTTCAAGAAATCTGAACAACGAATGCGATAAACGGCATATGAACTGAAATCACGGGATGATCGCGTATATTCTTGCTGTATACATGTATATCAACCAAAATTATTGTTGATCTTCTAAACTCTGGATATATTTAATAATTCAATGGAATGATCGATACAAGACATCTTAAATCTTAATCACGGTTAGTTAACGTTCGAAACTTTCGTCATGCATTCTAGTTCACGAGCGGATATAATATTTTTTCATTAAAACTGTGATTATTTTCACGAGCGGATATAATATTTTTTCATTAAAACTGTGATTATTCATCTCAAGTATTCGATTTTATTCTGGCAGTGTTCATAAGTCAGTCATTTCATGGCAAAAAGTTTGATTATTCTGGTCATAAAGCGGATTACAGATATTGATATACAATCTCAGCACGGCCACACTGGATTGCTTTTCGTATCGGATTGCTTAACCCATGTTATGGAATGTTAGGCCAATTCAAACGTCGCTCTTCTCATAGGCCGAACCTAATACAAACATTAAGTGCGGCAGAAGAGCAGTGGCGGATTACCTATGGGGCAAAGGGGGCATTTTCCCCCGGACCCAGATTCTGACCGGCCCAAAAAAATGAGTGAATAAAAAAATTATGCAGTTTCTCTTTGAAAGTCCAAACTAGCCTGAGAAAATCACACGCTATCTCAGCCACAGGCCCCCTTCTGTTTGAAATCAGGAGGGGATTGGCGCCTGAGGCAGCCTACGCTTTCAGTTCACCGCACGCCGGGGATGGCTCTCATTTTGTGACCGGCCCTAAAATATTTTTGCCCCCCGGCCCTGGGAAGGTTAATTCGGCACTGCAGAAGAGCGACGTTTGAATCAATTAAGAACGGCAGATTGTATTCGGAGCGGCAAGGCCTGTCGCATTATGCGACATTGGCGTGACTCTGATTGGCAAACGTCGAACTCACGTGCCGAACCTGATGCATAAGTAATATTTAAAACACGAGTAGGAGCGTTTTATCAGCGTTTTATGATAAAACGCGACTACGAGTGTTTTGAATAGCTTCCAAAAACGCCGACAATAGATTTGCTAATTAGGATGACATTTTATATAAAATTTCACGTTCATTAGTATTCTTTATATAACATTTCACGTTAGTTAATATTCATAGTAGTTTTATCAGGTATAAAAGACTTGCACATGATCAAATACGTGCATATTAGTGGACAATTTGGTTCATGAATATTAATGAGTTTTTGAAGTTATTTTAATGTATTATCGCTGCCACTGATCATGCGCAAGGTTTTTACCAGTTTTTAATAGTTTGAGGAATTAGGTTCGACGAATTAAGTTCGACGTTTGAATCGACGCCGCTGCAGAGCCGCTCCAACATCGGATCTATTTGTATTAGGTTCGGCGCATGAGAAGAACGACGTTTGAAACGGGCCTAATTAAGTGTACTTTCTTTCAATGTTTCAGACCCGCATACCGGTTTACACAGCTCACACACCTGCTGGAACTTCAGTCAAGGATGTTGCCCACTTCGCTCAGGTAATCCTTTGAAATTTGCTTCATATGATTAAATTTTATCGTTATATATAGCTGTTATTGGACAGATGAAAGTGAAAAGGTGGTAAACTGCTGAGAATAGTTTTAATAACGAAATACTGACGTTTCGAGCCCTTCTTTGAAATGTCGTTATTAAAACTAATCTCGGCAGTTTACCATCTTTTTACTTTTACTGCACGTGGACTAAATGCCCAGTGCCCAACTTGTTAAACGTTTTGTATTGACAAATTGAAAACGCTTGTTCGACGATCTGATCTTTCTTTAATTACGTAGCTGTACAAGTCAGGAAAGTTTCAAATGTACGATTATGGCTGGAGATACAAGAACCAGAATCATTACGGACAGGTTGGTTATTCACTTCACTTCACTTCACTTCACTTCACTTCACTCCACTTCACTTCTCTTCACTTCACTTCACTTCACTTCACTTCACTTCACTTCACTTCACTGCACTTCACTTCACTTCACTTCACTTCACTTCACTTCACTTCACCCTTCACTTCACTTCACTCTTCACTTCACTCTTCACTTCATCCTTCACTTCACTTCACCCTTCACTTCACTTCACCCTTCACTTCACTTCACTTCACTTCACTTCACTTTAACTCACACTTCACTTTACTTCACTTCACTTCCCTTCCCTTCACTTCACTTCACTTCACTTCACTTTAACTCACACTTAACTTTACTTCACTTCACTTCCCTTCACTTCACTTCACTTCACTTCACTTCACTTCACTTTAACTCACACTTCACTTTACTTCACTTCACTTCACTTTAACTCACCTCACTTCACTTCACCTAACCTCATCTCAATCAACGCCGTCACTTTACCTCATTTCACTTCACCTCACCTCATTTCACTTCATGTCATGACCTCATTTTACTTCACCTCACTTCATCTCACCTTACTTCTTTGGTTTATTTTTGTATCTTTGATAGGATTACCCCCCACAATATGACGTTTCAAACATCAAAGTACCCATTGCGCTATTCTCCGCTGACCAAGACTGGCTTGCAACACCTAAAGATGTCTCCTTACTGGTTCCCAAGCTTCGCACCGTCGTCTTCCGTAAGGCCATCAAACAATGGGACCATCTTGATTTTATTTGGGGAATGGATGCTCCAACCGTTATTTACAAGGATATTGAACGCCTTTTGAATAAGGTTAAACGAAAATCCATCCGTAAATTCTTGGGCGTCTGAATACATTAGGTGTTTTCAACCTTCTGGTGGAAATATTAAAACTGACAAAACTCTTTGAGTTTATCAAAAAATTGTATTTCTTTCCTTTTGTTTCGCAGATATTAGGGTTAGGTTTATTGAAGGCGGATAAAATTTGTAACCATATTTTTCTTCTTCTTTGAAATAAAATGTTGGGATTGCAAACAATTGATCAATTACATCACTTTGGTTTGAAAACTTAGCTGTTAAATTCGGATAACGATTAAGTTAGATGCTAGATTAGTTTACCATCTTTTCACTTTGCTATATCCATGAATTCGATCTGTGATTCTGTCTTTGCTATATTTAAAACACTGTCTACACAACACTCTACTTTTTTCTACCTTATCTGACTTCACTTGAAGTGAATTGGTGCTTAACTGGATCATCACTAAGTTATTTGAATAGCGTACTAATGCTTAACAGTGATCGACATACAAGATGCACACGTAATGCATTGCTGACTTATTATTTTTCCCACCAAAACATTCCCGTTTACCCTGCGAGCAGAGCTTTCTTTTCCTTATTTCTTCGCTGAGAGAGAGGAAGAAAAGTAGGCTCTGCTGTATCCGTGACTGGTTCCATTGCGCATGCATGTCAGTACAATCTCGAACCCAGTCCCAATCAGAGCAGAAAACAAAACGAGAACCGGTTAAACGGGTAGTCTTAAACGGGTTACTTCGTCCTAAATCTTGGACGAAGCCAAACACGAATACAGCAGAGCCTACTTTTCTTCCTCTCTCTCTCAGCGAAGAAATAAGGCAAAGAAGACTCTGCTCGCAGGGTAATTCCCGTTCAATAGAAGATGGTAGAATATTTTTGTACTACCTTCCTTTAATTTAAGATCATGTTTATCTGTAATTAATAGTTTAAAATTGGCTCTTTTCAATCAGTGCTTTACTCTTCAGTTTTGACGTTGACTTTACTTTATTTTATGATATATATTATCTCCGTTAATTAGCATTTATTTTTTATAATTAGTTTATTATATTACTGTAATATCAAATCGTAATTAGAGGGCCACGAGTTTATTAGTGTTCCACTATTTAGTGCTTCCCTCTATGAATAAAGTTTTCAATTCAATACATAGAGGAGTACGATTCTGTTACACGGTCTGTATATCACTATATCTATACATCTATTGTTATAATTAAAATTTTCTGTGCTTATTTATCTAAATAACGAAAATAACCAAACTTAAAATAGATGTCACCACATAATGCAAACTCTGTAAAGAAAGCCATATTTGTAAACTAGAGGAAGCCAAAACGTTATAAGCTCTTTGCTTCTAGTCTTGGCTTCTTGGCGGTCGCCCCCCTCCCCCTCCCCCAATGGTCTCCAAGACCGTTCTCAGTGGTCCCCGCGCTTTCGGGGGCCCCGCCGATTTTCAAAAATCATTCCAAAAATCATCAAAACCTACGACTATAAGAAACTTCCCCGCTCATGCTTGATCCGCCCCTGACCGTTCTCGTGAAAAGTTTAAATCCGTTGAGAAACTTGTAGGGGGGGGGGGGGAATTGTTTTAAGGCCAAGTGAGTAGACTAGTAATGTGTTATATATTTAGCAGGCATGCATATGCTATAAATTACTATACTAAGGTCTATACAAAATGCCTCCAACTTGTTTTTACATTTACGACTTGTTTATAAATAAATCTAAAGATATTTTGACGTGTATCATTCTATGTTCTGGTTTGATTTCAACAAAATTATGTAATTTATGGCTTTTGGATTACTCTTAAATACTTGCCTCAAAATGCAGGAAATAGCGTTTCAGAGACCCCCTAGGAAACCCAGTATAAAACTATATAACCCATGTATAAAAGGCTTTTGTAAGGGATACAGAATACATAGAGATGACATACGATATGTGATACATTATATAAAGTGCTAAATGAAGTACCAATTTATTTTCCATCCACTGACTAACGATGAATTTTTAACGCAGGCTCAAGATTTTGTATTTTAAAAATGGCGGCCACAAGGTCCTTCACGTGTGAAGTGTGTCGTGTTTAATATTGTATTTTTGTATGGATTTTGGAGGAAATAATAATTGCAGAAGCTTTCTGATGATAAAAGCGAATATATACAACGAAATCTGATTATAAATTGTGGTTAATTTGAGCAAGAAGACTGGGAAATTGAGTTTAAAAAGTCGTTTATAAACAGCAATTAACTGGTTCACTCTACCGTTTCTTGCTAAGGAACACAGTATGGCGAATATTCAAAGCCCAGCTGAAGTAGAAGACGAGACTTCTGTTTTAGATATTTCAGCATGTATTGCAGAGAGAGCAGAGCAAAGTTTAGCACCATTGAAAGAAGATTTAGTAGAGTGGTTAAAGAAATTATTTGAAGTTGAAATAACTGTGGATAATTTTATGGAATTTCTTGATAATGGTGTTCTTGTTTCCCAAGTAGCTGAACTTGTCCATGCTGCAGCAGAAGAGTATTATCTTCAAGGCAAAATCAAGAAATCTGTACCAAAGTTTGATATGAGATATCATAAGAAGGCAAAATCAGGGACATTTTTTGCTCGAGATAATGTAGCTTTTTTTTTGGACTGGTGTCGTTGTTTCGGAGTGAGTGAGTCGGTGTTATTTGAGTCGGATGGGTTGGTCATGCATAAACAGCCTCGAGAGGTTGTGTTGTGTCTTTTGGAAGTTGCGAGAATTGCTGCTGACTTTGGTATTGAGCCGCCAGGTATCGTTAGCCTTGAGAAGGAAATTGAGGCAGAGATTGCTAGTGAGGAGATTCACAGAAGTAAAGAAGGCAAAGGATGCCAACGAGGATGAAAATGACGAGAAATCCCAAATTAAAGGAAATAACAACAAACTTGAAAAGAAAGTTAATGTTGATAAAGAGGTATGTTTGGACAGCAGTTTAATCTGAGGGTGGTGTAACTACTTCATGACATAACTAATTTTCATTTCCACTTCCGGTATTCTTTTTTTAAAAGGTGTATCATTTGGCAAAAACTCATGGTGTAAAAATACAAAAGGTCAAAGAAGGTCGATATATTTTAGAAGGAAAGATTACAATTTTTGTACGAGTAAGTATGTAGGCAGAATAGCATTTAAACTTGGGAGAAATAAGTTAACCAAAAGCCAGAGCCAATCAACAATTTTTATATACTACGGTTCCGGTTTGAGCATGGACATGCGTAATTTAATTGACAACACGCGTTTCACGCGGGAAACTAACATGTTGCTAAGTGGAAACTGCGAAGTTACTAAGGCCAAACAGCATTGTTTCTTCGCAAAAACATCGTATTGTGGGGTTTGTCAGTGAAATGGCCAATCGGAAAAGAACTGTGGAGTTCTTAGCTTCACTTGACAAAGATTTAATTGTGTATAAAGATGAGTTATAAGCATGACAACATTTGCTTCGAAAATTTGGCGCTTGTTTCAAATTGAAACAATACCGTTTGGCCTTAGTAACATTACAGTTTCCGCTTAGCAACATGTTAGTTTCCCATGTGAAACATGTGTCATCAAATTACGCATGTCCACGCTGAAACCGGAACCGTAGTATATTTCAAGAAAAATAATATCTTTATGTTAATTTACCATTAATTTAAACGTTTTCTATTGTAACCCATAGATACTTCGTCATCATGTGATGGTTCGTGTTGGTGGTGGATGGGACACATTGGATCACTTTTTAAGTCGTCATGACCCAAACAAAATTGGAAGGATTTTAACTGGTTAGTTAGTGGGTCATCAACAAACATTTTGATTGAGTCATTGTCTGTTGAGGTTTTTTAAAAATATTTTGTGGTCTTTATACAAAAGAATGTTTTGGCTTCTCATTAATGATGAAAACTTCGTTTCAACTCATACATTGCTGTATTTTGGGGTTTTTTAGTAACTTCTGGATCTGGTCATTAAACAACATGTATATAAGCTCCATCTAGCAAGTCTGAGTTCAAAGCTATTTGTGGGATTTTTAAGCAAGTGTAGTAAGTGATGTGTGCTAACTAAGTTTCTTTTTCTTATTGTTTTTATGACTTTTTTATCACATTGTTTTACCAAATAGTTTGTAAATATACTTTAGTTGTACTGTAAGTACAGTAATGGCTTCTGATTCAGCCCTGAAAACTACTATAGCATCCAGGAATTCTTGCCTGAACTGGCCAAAATGGTCCTAAGTTTATTGCTTTACTCTGTCTAACGCCAGATGATTTTGCTCATCAAAAGGAGAACCCTCAGACATCCTAGGCAGCAATGGGTTAACAAGTGATTAACCCATTCCTGTCTGAGCTGGCAAAACACACCCCTTTATTGTTTTACTCTGTCTAAACATCAGACGATTTTACTAGTCAAACGAAGAGCCTTGAAAAATGTCTTCAAAACAGATATTACTAAACATAGTATTTATTTATACCTTAAAGTACAGTAGTTTAACTAGGCAAATATTAATAAGTAATTACTAATTTATTATATTAACAGAACTAATATATTAATTGTTTGTAAAAATTTGTAATAACATTTGTGTTTTTATATATGAAGTTTGTTAACTAGATATTTAAAGTACATCATTTGTTCTACTATTTTGTTAGCCTGGATTGTCTGCTATCCTAACTTGCTTTGACTTTAAATGAAAAAGAATGAGTTGAGGACAGCTGACATTTCAGGCTTCTATCATTTTTGTAAGATACTGTATAGTTAATTAGCTGTTGAACATTTTTCTTATACAGACTGGTTTTGTACATAATTGTTTTTACTTTTAAGTCTTTTTAAAAGTTTTTAAAATATTATTGGTATAGAAGGCCTAATAAATTGTAGTTGATAATTTTAGTAGTTTTGTCTTTGCATATATTACTGCATTTACTTTTTTCTATTTATGAAATAGTTTAATTGTTATACGCTACAGTTAGTATAGTTGTATATATATTATTTAATATCTCTGTCAGCTTTCTGAAATACTTGTAACTGTTCTTTATCAAATCATTAATAATTCATGACGAAAATGTAATCAGCATCTTTAAATACGGATAAAACATTGATTAATAAAACATCAATGTTTTATCAAAGTTAATAGGCACTAGTGGCTCAAATTCAGCTTTTTCTGAGTTAAAATGATCTTATTTAACCTTTTCTACGACTCTTAAACAAAGTGTTCACATCATTTACACTTACAATTTGATAAATAAGTTATTCGGCTCGCCATTGTAAATGCCCATAAAGATCGGCCGCTCATATTTTAACTATTACTTAAAAATAAACCAACTAAAGTTGTTACAGCAAAGTGAAAATGTGTTAAAAAAACTGTCGATGATTTTGGTAACGGAAACCAGACATTTCCATCATAGCCCTTCATCAGAATAAATGAGAAGGATTTTTATTTTCATCACATTTTACTCTGATGAAGGGCTCCGCTCGAAATGCCAGTATTTCGTTACCAAAAACCTCGACACTTGCTCAAACTAAAACACTGCCTACTCAGCACTCTACTTTTATAAAGTTGTTACAGTATGTATGTAGTAGATAATACATGAGTAGCCGATCTTTCTCTGATAATAAGACGAGAGCTGGAATCGTACTTAAAAAAAACTATGGGTTTTTAAACTTGTTGTAAAAAAAGCTTTGTATGTTTTAAGAGCACTGATATTTTTTGGATTCGTGTCTTAAGGGTTCGCGAAGAATTTCATAGTTTACCGTAGATCTACTTTTTAAGATTTTGCGCGTGACAAAAGCTATAGCTGCTGCTCCAAGGATAGCTACTGCTAATGCACATCCTATTGCTACCCCGACTGACGAAATGGATTCATTCGGACTTTCATCTGGTCTCTAAATAAAAGATAAAAAACATTTTAATGAAATATGCAGATTTTATTTCCTACTTCATTAGTTAGTTCGTTCTTTCCTTTCTTCCTTCCTTGCTTCTTTCTTTCCTTCCTTCCTTTATCCCTTCCTTCCTTCTTTCCTTGCTTGCTTCTTTCTCTCCTTCCTTCCTTCCTTCCTTCCTTCCTTCCTTCTTTCCTTCTTTCTTTCCTTCCTTCCTTCCTTCCTTCCTTCCTTCCTTCCTTCCTTCCTTCCTTCCTTCCTTCCTTCCTTCCTTCCTTCTTTCCTTCTTTCCTTCCTTCCTTCCTTATTTCCTTCTTTCCTTCCTTCCTTCCTTCCTTCCTTCTTTCCTTCTTTCTTTCCTTCCTTCCTTCCTTCCTTCCTTCCTTCCTTCCTTCCTTCCTTCCTTCCTTCCTTCCTTCTTTCCTTCTTTCTTTCCTTCCTTCCTTCCTTCCTTCCTTCCTTCCTTCCTTCCTTCCTTCCTTCCTTCCTTCCTTCCTTCCTTCCCTCCTTCCTTCCTTCCTTCCTTCCTTCTTTCCTTCCTTCCTTCCTTATTTCCTTCTTTCCTTCCTTCCTTCCTTCCTTCCTTCCTTCCTTCCTTCCTTCTTTCCTTCCTTCCTTCCTTCCTTCCTTCCTTCCTTCTTTCCTTCTTTCTTTCCTTCCTTCCTTCCTTCCTTCCTTCCTTCCTTCCTTCCTTCCTTCCTTCCTTCCTTCCTTCCTTCCTTCCTTCCTTCCTTCCTTCCTTCCACGCAGTTATCAACCTTACAATGAATCAATTTATTAGTCAATATAATAGTTCATATCTTACCCTAAAATCATTGTTCTTGTCTTTAAGCTTGGTAAATAGAACTTCTTCGCCATCTTCTGCCGCCACTAGAATATCTAGGAACAAATAGTTCATCTCGTGTTCAACTTTCAAAATGTTCTAGTCATGCTTCAATAATAAGCTTTAATTAAAGTTTTTGTAGTGCTATTTATTTATGAAAACGTTATCCCATATGAAGATGGTTTGCTTATATACCTCCATTGGATTTGTTGCAATATTTTCCTTCCCATCCAATGTCACATCGACATTTGAAATGTTTGGTTGAGTTGTTGAGACAAACCCCACGATGGCATTTTGGATGGCATTCAACTGTGGAATAAACGAGAAAAGATAATAATAATAATAATAATTAATGGTTTATTAGGTATAAAATTGCACCGAAGTGAAATACTTTATATTTAAAAAATTAGTTCAAAGACTAAAATAAAATAAAATAAAATAAAAAATACATACATTTACAAGTTAAAAAGTTCAATAAATCAGATCAGATCAGACAAGACTATAGGTTGAAGGGAGTTTTAGATATAGGTGTAGGTTAATAAGGGAAGGAAGGAAGGAAGGAAGGAAGGAAGGAAGGAAGGAAGGAAGGAAGGAAGGAAGGAAGGAAGGAAGGAAGGAAGGAAGGAAGGAAGGAAGGAAGGAAGGAAGGAAGGAAGGAAGGAAGGAAGGAAGGAAGGAAGGAAGGAAGGATGGATGGATGGATGGATGGATGGATGGATGGATGGATGGATGGATGGATGGATGGATATGTGGGTGGATGACTTGATGGATGGATGGAGAGCTGGAATGAAGAAAGGAAGGAAGAAATAAAGGAAGGAATGAAGAAGAAGAAAGAAAGCAACAAATACATACGGGTCTTCTCGCAAAAGAATCCAAAATAACCAGTTCTACAAACGCACGTATCGTTGGTATGACAACGACCGTTCTTCCCACATCCTTGTTTACCGCAATAACCTAAACAACGAGTGATAAAGTATCTATTTAATAAACAGTATGACCATGATTGAGACCGATATATGTAACAAGGTCAGTGAAAAACAGTCTCAAGAATTGACTGTACCTTTCACTGCAGTCTTCTCACAGTTCTTTCCCAGAAAGCCAACATCACATGCACAAGTTTCTTCTTGAATGCAAATACCTTTCTTGCAACCTTTGGTACAGGATCCTGTCAATCGAAAGAAAGCCTTCAGTTTTTTAGTATATCTTATGTCAACTATATATGTCTAGGTTTTAGAGCTAAGCTAAATTTTACAGTACAGTACAGTACAGTATAGTACAGTACACCACAGAACAGTGCAGTACAGTACACTACAGTACAGTACAGTACAGTACAGTACAGTGCAATAGACTTAAAAAATTAACTCGTTAAAAAAGGTTATTTTTCCGAAGAGGTGAAAAGAGGTAAAGTTTATGCTAAAAACATTTTACAACGAATAGTCAGTATTTTTTTAGTATTTTTAGTCGGTATTTTTTTAGTAGTTTTAGTCAGTAATTTTTTACCTTTATCCTTTTTTCTTTCACGATTTCTGATATTAATATAAACTAAAGTATTCACTCCATCTTCGTGTGCCTCGGTGCTCTTGCACAGTTCATCAGTATAACACGACACAGCATGACACCTTCCTTTCCACCAATAAATCAAGTCACATTGAGGTCTATTGCAACACTTCTCGACGCATTCGTAAATATTTGACACGTTCAGAGTAACCATGCGTCCAGCGTATTTTCCCCCCGAAGCGTGGCGTTGTATACCCTCTTACTTGGCGTGCATGTTCTTTTTACTTTTTCTTTGGGCACTGAAACAAACAAAGAAAATATATTTTCAATATAAATACCCTTTCGTACGTTAAAGGGTATTGGCAATAAAAATTAAGTTTGTTTGTTTGAAAGAACTCGTAAAATTGTAATAGAAGATCTTTTACAACTTTTTCGTATCTTTCTTCGTTTTCAAGATATTTCAATTTGTTTAATATGTAAATGAAATGGGCTCTGACGTCATGAGCAGGGTACAGTATTTTTACACAAAGCAACATCAGTTATGAAATGTTCAGTGTCACAAGGCGTTTTATGTGCACAGTTTCAAGTGATTTCGTTGAACAAATTTAGAGATATAACTGATTTTTCTACGTGTGAAAATACTGTACACTGCTCATGACGTCAGAGACCATTCATTTACATATTAAACAAATTGAAATATCTTGAAAACGAAGAAAGATACGAAAAAATTGTAAAGGATCTTCTATTACAATTTTATGAGTTCTTTCAAATTAGACAAACTTAATTTTTGTTGCCAATACCCTTTAAGTAATATTTCTCAAACTCATTAATAATTCATGAATTATCGTAGCCAATCCATAAACATATACCACATCACATGCATGAGTTTTGATACCCAATGAAAACCTGTAGGAAACTTCCTAGTGAACTGGATCATATTTCTTAATCTGCATATTGAAATCAACGAAGTAAACACCGAAAATCGCGATGCGAATACTCGTTTGAGAAGCAAGATCAAACACTCGTTGATCGTGTTTCATCAGGGGACTCCAAACACTCGAAAACAATAAAAACCTCGGGGCTACGCCCTCGGTTTTCATTTGTTTCATCGTGTTTGGAACCCCTGATGAAACACTCAAACTCGTGTTTGATCTATTACATGGAATATTGAGTTCTTTTGAATTTTCTTCATGAATTATTAATGAGTTTAAGAAAGTACTTTCAGCTTGGAGTTTGTCATGTTTTGTTAGTTCTTACTACTACTATATATAAACGAGGCATGGCCTTATTACAAAAGACAAAGAGATGCCTTGTTACTGCGAGCCGTCTGTTCCTCAATATTTACCGTATTTTCCTATGCCTTGCTGTTCACTGAATGTTTCCAAGTCATCACCTCTGCCTCCTCCTCGAACAATGTGCGAGATCTGGACATTCTTTTTGCTCTTCCGTGGCTTGGCTGGTACAGTTTCACAAAGTGCCTCGTTAAAGCATTTTAAACTGTAGCAAGTGGTTTCAGGCATAAATGCTACGTCGCATTTAAGATCTTGACAACATGCATCAATGCACGTTTGCATGTCGGCGACCTCGCCAAGCTTGGTGAAATGTCCGGAGTTTATTCCTCCTCTTAATGTAACGTTTTGTTTTAAGTCAATATGGGTACACGTAGGGAGCTTTATGGTGTCCAGCACAGACGCTGTTTGTTTATTGTTGTCCACCAAGAAGTACTGGAAAACTAAGTGGAAAAGGATTAGAGTATAAAAACAAATGGTGATGGTGATGGTGATGGTGATGATGATTGATGGTGATGGTGATGATGATGGTGGTGGTGATGATGATGATGATGATGATGGTGATGATGATGAGTACTATATATGATGATTACGACGATGTGATGTAGACGACGACGATGATGATAAGTTTGAAGATGGGGAAGATGAAGTGGATGAAGAAGATGACGAGGAGGATGAAGATTAGGATGAGGAGGGTGAAGATGAGAGGAAGGAGCGTGAAGATGAGGAGGATGAAGATAAATAGAAGAAAGATGAAGATGAGGAGAAAAGGAGGTGAAGAGGAAGAGGAGGAGGGTGAAGAGAAAGATGAGGGTGAAGATTAGAATGAATATGAGGAGGAGGAAGATGAGGAGAAGGAGGAGGAAGATGAGGAGAAGGAGGAGGAAGACGAGGAGAAGGAGGAGGAAGATGAGGAGAAGGAGGAGGAAGATGAGGAGAAGGAGGAGAAAGATGAGGAGAAGGAGGATGAAGATGAGGAGAAGGAGGAGGAAGATGAGGAGGAGGAAGATGAGAGGAGGAAGATGAGGAGAAAGAGGAGGAAGATGAGGAGAAGGAGGAGGAAGATGAGACTAAGGAGGAGGAAGATGAGAAGCAGAATTAAATAATAATAATAATAATAATAATGGTTTTAATAGGCATATCCAAAAATCACATTTGGCTCTTAGGCAGAGGAGTGAAGATGAGGAGGGTGAAGATTAGGAGGAGGAGGAGGCGAAGGAAGAGGAAGATGAGGAGATGGAGGAGGAAGATGAGGAGAAGGAGGAGGAAGATGAGGAGAAGGAGGAGGAAGATGAGGAGAAGGAGGAGGAAGATGAGGAGGAGGAGGAGGAGGAAGATGAGGAGAAGGAGGAGGAAGATGAGGAGAAGGAGGAGGAAGATGAGGAGAAGGAGAAGGAAGATGAGGAGAAGGAGGAGGAAGATGAGGAGAAGGAGGAGGAAGATGAGGAGAAGGAGGAGGAAGATGAGGAGGAGGAGGAGGAGGAAGATGAGGAGAAGGAGGAGGAAGATGAGGAGAAGGAGGAGGAAGATGAGGAGAAAGAGGAGGAAGATGAGAAGAAGGAGGAAGATGATGAAGAGGAGAAGGATCGAGGAGGATGAGGAGGAGTAGGGAACGAAGAGGATGAGTTTATCATACCTTGAGCCAGCCCAACATCTGCCCAGAGGTTTATCCATATCGTTATAGTTAGTAGTGCATGAGCGGTAAACATGTCAATGGAAGAATACCTAAAATAATATCTTGATTAAATTACACTGAGGTTTGTACATTACAACGACGCAATCTTCTAATGATCAGGAAGACACTCCAACTATATAGCTACGTAGAGTGGTACAGAGAGCGAAGGTTGCCTCTATTCTCCGTGGCCAAGGCTCGACCCAGATTAAAAGTTTTCATTTAATATCCACACGTGAGAAAGTGCTTCTAGTTTTACTCTACGAAACACCACATGTTTTATCCAGATATTCCGGTTTCCTCTTGTAGTAGCATTAGACCAATGAGGAATGGCCTTTACTGGACCTATATGACGACTGATCAGGAGGTTATCCAGTATAAAATTTGTTCAGCCAGTTTAGTTTTAGTGTACAAACAGGGATCGAGTCTGTACAAACTGTAACCGTCTCTTCTACTGGGATTCTAATCTCTTTTTTTTTGTAAATAACGTAGCTCGAATTTACATCATCCGTAACATAGCTCAGTGAAGGGATTGTTCATACACGTCTTTACAATACGAAATACATGTAGCATATCGGACTGCACTTGATAAATATACGGGTACCGGTCAAAGAGATATGTGACTTACTCAGATTTTCAATTCCGCTTGCTCTCACTGTGGCACTGAGCGGAATTACTGGTAAAAATACTGTTAATTGCTACACTGCTTTGTTCTTTTTTAATATGTATCCCAACAAACGAATATTACAGCTTCAATCGTGTAGGTTTTTTAATGTTTTAATCGTTGTAGTGCATGGGAAAGTAAGAAACTGTTGGAAAGTAAAGAGAAGATCTGACTGTGTTGTGTTTGCTTGACGATCGAAAGTCACTGCTTCGATCAGTGCGGGTCTTTGCGAACTTTTTTCTTGTTAACCTTAGGAGTAATTTGATTGTAAAGATACACGTTTGATGTATTCTAATTAAAGACCTTTTTTTTTAACCCATTCCTGCTTGAGGCTGAGCCTACCCATGCAGAACGGCCTCTTCGTTCGTTTACTCAATCGGATCGAAAAACGCGAGTGAAGTCAATCTGGGCACATGTTTACATGGAGAATCCAATCTGCCTGGAACTTTGTTTTCGGTTTTGGAACACTATTTTCTGTGCTTCCCTCAATGTCTGCCATTTAGCACGACACGCGCTAACTTCACTCATGTGTATCAAGTCTTTTTCAAGTCAAACCGTGTTTAGATGAATCAGATTGGAGTCATTCAAGTCGATCCTTGCTTGAATCTCAAGTCAATCCACTCCACTGCGTGGATTGACTTCAGTCATTCGTTTCGATCAGATCGAAAACTTTGAATCTTCTTCATGTGAACACAACAAGGAGAAACAACATGCGAGATTTGACTTGAACACTCAGACCCCGTTTACACTAGAGCAAAAGTTTTCGGATTCGTGACGAATCCGGAACGTTTTAGTACCGGATTCGTTTTGCCGTCTACACACAAAAGAATGAATCCGGAATGGAAACTTTCCGGTTTGATCCGGAGATTTCGAATCCGGAAAAAAATGTAGAAACTTCGTATCCGAATACTTTTGAATCCGAGACAATATACGTAGTGTGAACGGTTATTCCGATGAATTCGGATGCTCTTGCGCTCGTAGTCATGTGAGGTTGCGGTGGAACCAACATGGTCAACATATTAACTGATTTAAAGGAATTCCGAGTTTAGTGTAAAGGGCCGAATCTGCGAATACTGTTGTAGTGTAAACGCCTAACGAATCCGAATACTCGGTACGAAGTGAATCCGGAAACATTTACGAATCCGGAAATTTTTGCTCTAGTGTAAACGTAGTCTAAATCCGCTTCATGTAAAACAGGGCCTAAGGCGATCTTACTGGTTATATGGGGCGACATCTCAACAAGCCTTGCATAAGAGTTAGGATTAAAGTTGTCAATTTTATTATTATATGTCTCAGAAGTTAAGCTTTGCATGTGAACCGCGAAACTACTACATGAGTGGATTTTACTGTGCAGTAAGATATACTGTGTAATTCCTTATACTGTTTTTTCTTGACGGCTTTAGAGAAAGAAGGAATTTTTCCTTGAGCTGGTAGGACCAGCTTTCAACAAAGCTCCTTGTCAATGTCAATGTCAATCATTTCAAATTATGTCGTACACACGAACAAACAAAACTTGTGAAAACGTATCAAGAACAATGAGGCTACAAAATCGAGTGCAGGAAATTATTACTAACTGAATACCAAAAATTTATAATATAACTGAATCTTATTATCCAGTCATTGAGTAAACAGTTCCCGAGTTATAATATACAAGTATTCTTTGCCTTGTTAAGAGAAACCTTATCAAGAACAAATTATAGTCATGAGGTGTATAATTTGTCGAATAGAACGTTATTCGTAACTCATGAATATATATCAAGAAGTTATAATAACTGAGTCTTGTTACCCAGTCATTGAGTAAACAGTTCCCGAACTATATATACAATTGTTTTCTTGTACACACGACCAAATAAAACTTGTTAAGAGAAAACTTATCACAGGCAAATTAGCCATGAAGGTTATATGTTCTCGAATAAGAAGCTTTCTGGAACTGAATATTAAGAAGTTACAATAACTGCTCCTTATTACCCAGTGATTGACAAAACAGTTCACGAATTATATAATATATGAAACAAATATATAAAAATCATCAGAGTTTTTTAGTCGGTTATTATCTAGAAGTTAAGACCTCGTTGCTAAAATAGACACTGTTTTCGGATTATTCCTCGATATTTATATTAAATTCACCCTAAAAACCTCTTAAAAACAAGAATATGATCTGATGAGTATTTATATAAGTTAAAAGCCACAGCTTCGGTTATTATTTAACGTAACAATCTCATACTTTGTACTGGTCTTTACTGTTGAATAATAACCTCCCATTAACCCTTAAGGCTCGTTTACACAGGCGATTTTAGTTACGATGTTTCTCTTTCTGACACATGCGATTGAATGGATTGACTTACGAAGATACTGAACCTTTGTGCAGAGCTATATGAGGTTCAATACTTTGGCAAGTCATTCATTCAATTGCATACGTCAGGACGAGAAAAATCGCGACAAAAATCGCCTGTGTAAACAGTTATTTAGAGTACCAGGGATTTCCTTATATATTGACGAGTAAAATCGTCTGGCGTTAGCCAGAATAAAAAGTAAAGTCCGTCCTTGGTATTGAAAGGGTTAAGCTTTTAACCTATATATAATAACTGAGCCTTATTGCCGATTAACTGACTAAACAGTTCCCGAATAATATAATTAATGAAACAAATATATATATATAAACAATGAAAGGTTACATCAATAGACTTACCATAACAAAACGACCGTTATTATCCTCCCTTTAGTAATACACGTTTTAAACAAATCTTTTATTTTAAATTCTTTCATCCATTCTTCGCTTTCTTATCTGGTTTTAGAATCATTGATTTTGATTTTTAAAAATTTCTACTTCAATGATTTCTTAATTCACTGGTACGTGTAGTAACGGATTTTGTCATGTGTTCTTTTTTAAAAATTACAGGTACAGTCGTCGTAAGATCCCGGCATCGGAAACAAAAACACGGATCGCTGGTATATAGATGTCTTGTCGTGCACGCGGTAGGTGACGAATTGTGTGACCAATTTTTTTGAGCTACTAAAATCTAGCGGTTTTAGAAATTTCGTTTTTAACAGGAAAGTTACATTTGCGATATTCTTTTAAAAAAAGAAATAGCAATTAAAAAATAAAACGTTTTAAAAGAAGCTATTTAATTTGATTAACGTTTATCATATTTTATCCATTTCCTGATTTTTATCCATTTTCGATGATATGCACGTTTCTTGAAATTTATATATATTATGTATTTTATCGGAGTTAAATGGCCAAGTGTTTTTAGTAATTAAACTACACGCCGCGTAAAAACGCACAACTTGTTCACGGTTGTCAACAGGCGTGAACAATGTTGTGCTGCTCGCCGTGAACAATGTTGTGCTGCTCGCCGTGAACAAGTTGTTCACTTATGGTTCGAACAACTTGTTCACGGATAAATCAACAGTCATGAACAAGTTGTTCCAACAGCACATTTTTTATAGCCAACAACGTTGTTCGCACATGATACAACATGTTGTAACAGCATGACGAAATATAACAACGATGAACAACAATGTTACAACAATGGTGAACATGGTTGAAGTATCAACACGTTGTTCGGTTGTTACAACATGCGTGAACAACGGTTGTTGTTTCATCAAGCTGTAACAACTTGTTGAAACAATGATGAACAATGTTGTTCATTTATCAATGTTGTTCACATATGTCAACAAGTTGTTACAGCATTGTTCAGGCAACAATGTTGTAACAACTTGCGAGATTTTTACGCGTGTACACGACCTCTTCCCTAACTCTCTGTTCATTACCGTTATAACCTTAGACATTCTCGAAAAATTCCCTTTTTTAAATGTATAGCACGAAACGTTTCAAGACAGTTTTCTTCCGTTTTGTATTCGTAAGTGGGACGCCCTTTTGTAGGCGCTTGGGTTTTACCCATTAAGTTATTTTTTACTTATTTAATTCTATAGGTTATAGAGAGACAATTTAAATTTAATGTATATATATATATATACTTTAATCTTTTCTACATTTAGTTCTTCTATTTCGTGTAAACGTTTTTTCAATTTATAATTTTTCTAAATTGCCATTCAAGTATTATTAAAACATTCAATAAGTTGCTACAATGCTGTTCCAACAATTTGTGGCAAGTTGCTATTAACGTTGAAGTTGCTACAAAGTTGACAACAACAAGCTTGTATATCAGCTTGACAGTGCTGTAAAAGTTACATAATTTTTGTAACTAGTTACAGTTACAGTTACATTGTTAGAAAAGTAACTATATAGTTACCGATAAAAATTACAATGAAAAGAGAGTAACTAGTTACAGTTACAGTTACAAAGTAACTCCAAATATTTTGTAACTAGTTACAAAGTTACATTCCTTTGTCCATGTTACTAGAATCAACAAAGAAATTACTAGTTTTTAGATGCCAGTACCATAATAATGTTTTTACAGCTTAATATAGTTGTCACTAAGCAGAAATAGTCAAATTGTATATAATGTATCTTTATTATTATATCTAAACCATTTTTTATCAAGAAAGAATGACATCCTCAACTGAATATCAGTAACTATAGTCACATTTTTAAACCAAATATTGTAACTAGTTACAGTTCTTTAAAAAAGTAACTTATTATAGTTACTTCTTAAAAAAGTAACTAGTTATAGTTACTTCTTCAGAAAAAGTAACTATTTCAATTACAGTTACTTAAAAATGTAACTAGTTACTGTAACTAGTTACTTGTAACGAAGTTACTCACAGCACTGCTTGTTACCGCTCTGCGCTTAACAAGTTGCTACAAAGTTGACAACAAGAAGCTTGTATCAGCTTGATAAAATCACAACTTCTTAACAGTCCTGCTAAAACGTGGTGGCAAACACATCCTATTAACAAGCTATGAGATTTTTATATAATGGTTCCGTATCTCTCTGTTCTATATATACAGAATCACCGACACTGATTTTTTTAGTGTTTACCTCATCAATGGTTTTTGAAATTGTTTTCAACACTATTACTGCAAAAGACGTTCATTTTACTTCTCTCGCATTAATAAAATATATATTTAATATACCGACATGATTATTAGTTTATTTTTTGTGTTTACCTCGTGAATTATTAAACGAGTTTTTTTGAAATTGTCTTCAACATCGTTACTGCTGTCTGCAAAAGACTTATTTTTATTTCTCTTGCATTAATAAAATGTATATTTAATACCGACATGATTATTAGTTTATTTTTTGCGTTTACCTCATGAATTATTAAAGCCCCGCACAGACGACCAAGTTTTCCCTGACAAGTTTTTCCTTGACAAATTTTATTTGTTCGTGTGCAGTTTTTCCTTGACAAGGAGCCTAGTTGTTCAAAAGCTGGTCATGCCAGCTTTTGAACAAGGAAATTTGTTCGTGTGTATAGTCGTCAAGGAAAATTTGACAAGATCATCTCCTAAACTTATTACACAATCATTACCGTCAAGGAAAACTTGTCCAACCGTACACACGAGCAATTATAACTTGTCAAGGGAAATTGTTGGAAAAAAACGTGTTCGTCATACACACGAGCAAGGAAAGCTACCAAGGAACTTGTCAAGAAAAACTTGGTCGTCTGTGCGGGCCTTAAACGAGTTTTTTGAAATTGTCTTCAACATAGTTACTGCTGTCTGCAAAAGACATTTTTTTCCCCTCTTGCATTAAAAAAATATATAATTAATACCGACATGATACTGATTTATTTTTTGAAACGATATTCAACATCGTTACTGCATGCAAAAGACGTTCATTTCATTTCTCTTGCATTAATGAAATATATATTTAATAACAAGGCAGCTGTATAGTCCGCATGCATAGTTGGAGATCGAGAACAACCGCTTGGTTATTTCATTAAACATCATAACACGCTGGACAAACAATCAAAATATCAAATATGATAAAAGCCGGGCGTCATTAATAAAACTACTTAAAAAACACGGTAGGGTATATAATAACTCCAGTGTTAGCACCCAAGTGACAGAAGCGGAATTTTTCTCAAAGCAAACTAAAGACGACAACTTGTTTTCAAAAATAATTATAAGGTATGTTGCTGAATTGTTTTACATTTACTACTATTATTCAGGGTCACTGTTTTCGACGTATATATATATATATATCATTGTTGCATGACTGTTATTATTATTACAAATGAAATCTTAAAACATGATGGTATTACTCTCTAGCTAGACAAAGGCAAAGTTTTCCTCGAAACGAACCGTTAACCTAAAGACAAACGTTTTTAAGAAGATATATAAAGGTATATATATTGCTGAATTGTTTTTCATTTGCTAAATTATTTAATGTATCATTTTCGACGTATGTTATTGCTGATTTTTTTTATTATTGCAAATGAAATATTTTATGTGTGTTCTCATGCAAGTATTTTGTCGGTAGCCATCTAATCTGATTAGTATTTTAACCTTGCAAGGTTGTCGTGGGCATTGTCTCATTATTCTTGCTGACCGAATCAAGATTAAGACTTTTGGTGAAGCTCAGAAGCAAACAGGCTAGCCATAAAGGTATATACATAGTATTGTTGTAATAGTGTTTCTCAGTATGACTAAAGTGAAAAGATGGTAAATTGCCGAGAATAGTTTTGACAACGAAATACTGACGTTTCAAGCGGAACCCGTCATCAGGGCTCCGCTCAAAACGTCAGTATTTCGTTATTAAAACTAATCTCAGCAGTTTACCACGTTTTCTCCAGGTCTCTACTTTTTTGTTTCTCAGTATAGCTTTTCTTTTAAACGTGGTATCGACTGCACCTTCAAGCAAATTCAAGTCAAACACAACTATAGTCCCGGTTTGGTCTTAGATTAAAGCGTATATATATTCTAATATATACTCGAAATTTTCCTTCACCAAAAATTAGTGCTGATTTTTGCGAAGAAACGCCCATATTACGCTCTACCATATTGCGCCTAGGTCTAAGATATTTTTTTTTTTGTAAAAAGGAAAATTCATAATTTATCACCTTTACTGCAAGCGGACTCCAATTAAGATTGTGTTGAATCACCATATAAATAGCGTGATTTGAACTCACTTATATAATACATAACATATAGGTTTAATATATAATCTAATTATAAAGTCAAGATATCTCCCACTATTACTAAAAACACTAATCTACGAGTTTTTCTGGGATAGATCAAAGTGAAAAAGTTTGTAAACTGCCGCGGGATTATATAGTCATAATAACGAAATACTGATGTTTCGAGGGAGGCCCCTAACATTTTACTCTTTTCAAAACATTTATAACAACCATATGCATATATGGACCGTAAAAATAGCAATTATATGCAATGTGAGACTTTTTAAATTATAATTTACGTTTGTCTCTGCAGTAACAACAGGCGAAGTTTTTAATTAAAAAAAATAATTGAAATGAAACTGTTTCGTAGCGGTGTGTTTGCTACAATTTATGGAAATTTTAATTGGAGACCAATAAGTGGGCGGTATATATTATACAGTGTCATGATCAAATGAGATGAATTTTAAAAGTTGAGAATACTCTTAAAAAGTTGGGGTTTTTTTCCCCACAATCATCCTTTTCAGACAAAATAAGGTTATATAATTTTTGATACCTTTCTTTGTAATAACCACAATTTTGTAATTTATATTAACTAACTTTAATCTTGTAACTTTACGTACAGAGCCCTGCTGAAAAGTACTTTTGGTGATGTAGGCCGTCTGTTTAAATAACGCTATTATTATTATTATTATTATTATTATTATTATTATTATTATTATTATTATTATTATTATTATTATTATTATTATTATTATTATTATTATTATTATTATTATTATTATTATTATTATTATTATTATTATTATTAGACAAACATGCACGAACAGAAAATGTCATGATTCTTTTTTTCACTGAAAAGAAAAATTTGTTTTTCTGAGTCTATGTGCACTTCTCATGCAGCTTGAAAAACAACTGAGCAGTGTTGTGGGAAAGTGAAAAAGTGGTAAACTGCCAAGAATATCCTTTCAAACATCCTTGGGTCAAACATCCTTTCAGTTTGCCGCTGCCAAAGATTGGAACTCCCTCCATAAATACATTAGGGAGCTTTCTTGTTATAACAGTTTTAAAAAAGAACTTTTTAAATTTTTGATCATAGATATTGAAAGACATATATGTAGCTTGTAGTTTGTATTTTTGTATCATATATTGTTCATTGTATTAGTTGTACATACTGTTCATCCAGTTAAGACCAGCTTTTGCTGAATGGATTTTAACAGTTTAAATAAAGATTTAATAATAATAATAATAATAATAATAACGTTTTGAGCGGAGCTCTTCATCAGAGTAAGTGATGAAGCTAGGGCTCTGCTTGAAACGCAAGTATTTCGTTATCGATACTTGATATTCTCAGCAGTTTACCACCTTTTTACTTTGCTCTATCTAAAACACTGCCTACACAGCACTCTACATTTTACTCTGATGAAGGGCTCTGTTTGAAACGTCAGTATTTCGTTGATTAAAACTATTCTCAACAGTTTACCATCTTTTCACTTTGCTCTATCTAAAACACTGCCTACACAACACTCTAGTTTTTACTCTGATGAAGGGCTCTGCTTGAAACGTCAGTATTTCGTTATTAAAACTATTCTCAACAGTTTACCATCGTTTCGCTTTGCTCTATCTAAAACATGCCTACACAGCACTCTGTGTTGAGTACCCTGCGAGCAGAGCCTTCTTTTCCTTATTTCTTCGCTGAGAGAGAGATGAAGAAAAGTAGGCTCTGCTGTATTCGTGACTGGTTCCCATTGCGCATGCATGTCAGTTACTTGGTTACAATCTCGAACCCAGTCCCAATCAGAGCAGAAACAAAACGAGAACCGGTTAAACGGGTATTAAACAGGTTACTTCGTCCTAAATCTTGGACAAAGCCAAACACGAATACAGCAGAGCCTACTTTCTTCCTCTCTCTCTCAGCGAAGAAATCAGGAAAAGAAGGCTCTGCTCGCAGGGTATGTGTTGAGCTGTGCTGCATGTATCGGATTTAACCTTTTCCCCGCATCGGTGGATTTTTTATATATGACGAGTAAAATCTGGCGTTAGCTATAGTAAAAAATATTAAACTTGAAAGTCTCATGCTGTCTATAGAAAGAGTGGACTCTCCCTAATGGCACCGCCCCTAATACGAAGCCAGTCCGACTCTGTGTTGTTTTGTATTTTAAAAATGTTGTTTTGTTTCATTTATCTACAGAATGTTGCCAGACTTTATTCACACATCTTAGCTTCTCCTCTGTACTCGATGAATAACTCAAGCAACGCAACTAACATCACTCTCCCTGAGTTTCAATGGATCTCAAGGGATACAAGGATCGTCTTTGGATTCATTTATATCCTAGTCATATGCATCGGTGTTGTGGGCAACGTCCTCGTTATCCTCGCTGTCACCAAAGTCCCTAGTATGAAAACAGTGACGAACGTTTTCATTGCGAATCTCGCGGTGGCTGATCTAATTGTAACGACCATTTGTTGCCCACTTTTGTTAATTCACATCCTTTCCTATCCAAACTGGGCCTTGGGCGACAATATGTGTTACTTTACCACAGTCTGCATTCACCTCTCGCTCACTGCTTCCTCATTCGGCTTACTTGCTATCAGCGTCGACCGTTACCTGGCTATCACGCATGCCCAGAAACGACTCATGACGTTTCAGAAAGTCTACGTCATTATCGTTGTCACGTGGGCAATATCCATCATGCTCGCTGTGCCGTCTCTCGTACTGAAGCCCGATACGAGCCTGATTGAGCGGTCAGCGGACGTGTGTCTGTTAGTTTGGCGTGGTTCTGCCAACTCGAAGAGATTCGAGATGATTAAAGGACTGATCTTTTTGGTTCTTTTCAACCAGATTGCGTTCTTCTACTATAGAATTGCTCGTGTTTTGTGGAAACGAAAAATCCCTGGAAACCAGACTTCTGAAAATCAAGAAGCTGCTTCGAGAGCGAGGAAAAAGGTTGTCAAATTACTCCTTATTGTTTTAGCCTGTTTTCTCGGGTGTTGGGCTCCTATGCTTCTCTACAGGCTCCTGAAGATGATTTTACCCGTACGGAGTTTTAATCCCCCAGGGGCTATGTACACCGGCACTACAGTACTGGCTATGATGAACAGTGCAATGAATCCGGTACTCTATGCTCTATTTAACAGGAACTTCCGTACGGCATTTCGAAATATCTACCGGAAGTGTTTTAATAATCAAGTACTTCCGCTGCCAGAGGCTTTTTCCGTTGCAACTAATCCGTCGCCATCGCGACAGAGACGAAGCAGGTTGATGACGTTGGCAAGTCTAGTGCCAGTACCCAAGAGAATCAGCACGGTTAAAATGTAAAATTTCACGATGAACACAGAATACTTCATGAGCTTCCACTTGTTACTACAAAGATTCATAGAGCCTTTGTGAAACTTTAATTTGTGAAACTTTATTGGCGATATGTTCTTAAAAATGTAAAATTATATGTGTGAATAAGCTTGAAACTTGAAGTAAAGGAATTGTTATTAATAGATTAGACAAACAGTGAAATAAAGTGAAATAAAATATAGTAACGTTTGATATACGGCCGAAACAGAGAACGTAGCAGTATATAAAACCTTTCGAGCGAAGGCCCTTCGTCAGAGAGAAACGTGCCCTTCGTTAGAGAGAAACGTGCCCTTCGTCAGAGAGAAAAGTGCCCTTCGTCAGAGAGAAAAGTGCCCTTCGTCAGAGAGAAACGTGCCCTTCGTCAGAGAGAAACGTGCCCTTCGTCAGAGAGAAACGTGCCCTTCGTCAGAGAGAAACGTGCCCTTCGTCAGAGAAAAACGTGCCCTTCGTCAGAGAGAAACGTGCCCTTCGTCAGAGAGAAACGTGCCCTTCGTCAGAGAGAAACGTGCCCTTCGTCAGAGAGAAACGTGCCCTTCGTCAGAGAGAAACGTGCCCTTCGTCAGAGAGAAACGTGCCCTTCGTCAGAGAGAAACGTGCCCTTCGTCAGAGAGAAACGTGCCCTTCGTCAGAGAGAAACGTGCCCTTCGTCAGAGAGAAACGTGCCCTTCGTCAGAGAGAAACGTGCCCTTCGTCAGAGAGAAAGGTTTCTCTCTGACGAAGGGCCTTTGCTCGAAACGTTAGACTTCTACGTTCTCTGTTTTGGCAGTATATCAAACCTTACTATATTTTAATAGATTAAGAAGCGGAAGTAGGAGAATCGTTGGCCAAGAGGATCTATTTTTCAGTGGATTGTCCAAATAGCAACAACTCTACCCGAAGACAGTTTGTTTACAGGCTAGTGCATTATTAGATAACAATGTTACGTAGTATGACTAGTTACATACATATGTAAAGTAGTACATGTTGTAAGTGTTTGAGCTTGGTGTGTTGCAGTGATGTTTTCCAAAATTTTAGAAGTGGGGGAACGCTCACTGAAGTCAAATGGGCGTGGCCACTGGTCGTAAAATTAAATGGGCGTGGCTCCTGTCGTGAAAGTTAATGGGTGTGTGAAAAGACTACTGAAAGCCTGGTTCAGGCTAGCTGGTTGGCTAACTTGGTTGAAAAACGAGTACACTCGTTGACTCAAAGCAAAAATAGTGCGGTGTTGAACGGTGTTGCACTACGTTTAATTTTTGTTAGGGGGAACGGCGTTCCCCCGACAAAAATAGTGGGGAAACGCCGTCCCCCCGCGTCCCCCCTGAAAAACATCAATGGTGTATTGTAACAGACGTCTGTTGTATCATACCAAGCTCACAAACGTACCACATGCATGTAATACATTTATATGTAGGTACAACTCATCACATCACGTCAACTACATTTCATATGCAAACGCTGCTGCTTAGGATTAGGAGTACACATATGACTATGAATTTACAACCTTAGCTCTCCATACGAGTCTCAGTACAGCTCAGTGGTTAGAGCGTCTATAACTGGTCATTAGAAGCTTGAGGTTCGATCCGTGCGGACACCCCGCTATTACGGACACCCCGCTATTAAGGACACCCCGCTATTACGGACACCCCGCTATTACGGACACCCCGCTATTACGGACACCCCGCTATTAAGGACACCCCGCTATTACGGACACCCCGCTATTACGGACACCCCGCTATTACGGACACCCCGCTATTAAGGACAGTTGGTAAATCCCCGGCCGAAACTACTATGAAATGTATTGAAACTAGGAGTTACTATCGCAAGGGAAGTGCTGCCTCAAATTTTGCAACTCGACGAACTCGTGCCCAGTCGATTGGCATGTTTGTTAAGGCTAGTTTCCACTCAGGAAAATCTTCCTCAGGACCGGAACGGACAGCTATTACGGAATTGCGGACACTTCATGTGGTCTCCAACAAACATTGTTATTGTTCTACTCTCGTTACAACGGACACCTTGGACGTATTTTTCTCTCGACACAGTGAATGACTTTTTAATTTATCGAGTGACATATTTATGTTACTGATTCATGTATTTTTGGTTTTGGAATAAAAAAAAAATTTAATATTTAATTTTAAGACTTGTATTTTGACTTGTACTGTGTACTTATGTATCACAGTAAACGTCAACTTGAAATTGAAATAAACTGGACATTTTAAAACAAAAAAGCAGTAATACATTGTAGTGACATTTTACAACCTGAAATCGGGATATTTTCATCGCATCCCGCTATTGCGGACTCTCGTTATTACGGACACCAAATGACGGCCCCCAGGGTGTCCGTAATAATGAGAGTTGACTGTTATACATACTACGTTTTCACATAGTTTAAAGCTACTCTGGCTTAAGAAATTTTGAACATAACTTAAAAGCACAAACAGTAACTTTTTAAGTTACGTTCAAAATGGTTCAAACTCAAGTAGCATTAAACTATGTCGGATTTTTCACATGGTCGTTGGGAATTTATTTGTTATACTGTATTATACTTTCTATGCTATACGTTATATTACTTCTGTTTATTATTATACTATTGCCAAAACAATGTAAATTGTACAAATAAGAACAAATGGCGCCTTTTTTCAAAACAACGTGAACAAAAGCAACTCAGCAGGTGACAACATGGATTTTTGCTTGGACAAAGAGACCTGTTCACTCGGCCGCGAGATAAAAAATCAAAAAAAAAAAATCGTTGTATTGGCTGAACGAATTTATATTCGACTAGAAATACATAATCTTTTTGTTAGTCCTAATAGTTCATCGCCTAAAAACTACAAATCAGGTACGTTAATGACTTCTTTGGCATTGATAGTGTATTTGACTTAAAAATATAACAGCTGTTGTTGTTTTGAGTAAATATTAAATGAATTGGTGCTTCGTTGGAAATTTTCTATTTCAAAACAATAAAACTAGTATTAATGTATTATACCTTTAACGCTTAAAAAAAAACGCTTTTGTGCTTGGTTTTTTCATTGTTTTTGCCTGTTCTCGTTTATTCTTTTGTTCTTGGCGTCCGATATATCGGACACTAGGTGTTAAAGG
>JAWNZC010000419.1:2197500-2377500 GCA_035771165.1 Paragorgia papillata
CCGCCCAGAATAAGTTATGGATGCAGATGTCTACACCTCACTAGCTACTTTTTATTTTAATTACCTTGCTACTTCTTGTCCGAGATTGCTGTTCCTTTGAGACCTCATCAGGTTCATTTGGTTCTTTAGATTTCATGAATTCGTGAATAATCTTCTCGGAATGGGCGATTTTCTCAGAATTTTCAATCCCTCCTGACACTAAGGGCGCATCATCTTCATCTGGTGAAACATAGAGTAGTACATATATACATTCAAGAACAACTATTTTGAACAACCATGTTACACACTGCAATGGTTCGTGCAACTTGTCTTTATGTCTTACAATGATTTTGACCATTGTACAGCATGCTACACACTGCAATGGTTCGTGCAACTTGACGTACAATGATCTTGGTCATTGCACAGCATGTTACACGCTGCAATGGTTCGTGCAACCTGTCTTACAATGATCTTGGTCATTGTACAGCATGTTACACGCTGCAATGGTTCGTGCAACCTGTCTTACAATGATCTTGGTCATTGTACAGCATGTTACACACTGCAATGGTTCGTGCAACTTGACGTACAATTATCTTGGTCATTGCACGCATGTTACACGCTGCAATGGTTCGTGCAACTTGTCTTACAATGATCTTGGTCATTGCACAGCATGTTACACGCTGCAATGCTTCGTGCAACTTGTCTCACAATGATCTTGACCATTGCACAGCATGTTACACACTGCAATGGTTCGTGCAACTTGTCTTTATGTCTTACAATGATTTTGACCATTGTACAGCATGCTACACACTGCAATGGTTCGTGCAACTTGACGTACAATGATCTTGGTCATTGCACAGCATGTTACACGCTGCAATGGTTCGTGCAACCTGTCTTACAATGATCTTGGTCATTGTACAGCATGTTACACACTGCAATGGTTCGTGCAACTTGACGTACAATTATCTTGGTCATTGCACGCATGTTACACGCTGCAATGGTTCGTGCAACTTGTCTTACAATGATCTTGGTCATTGCACAGCATGTTACACGCTGCAATGCTTCGTGCAACTTGTCTCACAATGATCTTGATCATTGCACAGCGTGTTACACACTGCAATGGTTTGTGCAACTTGTCTCACAATGATCTTGATCACTGCACATCATGTTACACACTGCAATGGTTCGTGCAACTTGTCTCACAATGATCTTGACCATTCCACAGCATATTACACACTGCAATAGTTTGTGCAACTTGTCACACAATGATCTTGACCATTGCACAGCATGTTACACACTGCAATGGTTCGTGCAACTTGTCTCACAATGATCTTGACCATTGCACAGCATGTTACACACTGCAATGGTTCGTGCAACTTGTCTCACAATGATCTTGACCATTGCACAGCATGTTACACACTGCAATGGTTCGTACAACTTGTCTTACAACGATCTTGGTCATTGCACAGCATGTTACACACTGCAATGGTTCGTGCAACTTGTCTCACAATGATCTTGATCATTGCACAGCATGTTACACACTGCAATGGTTCGTGCAACTTGTCTCACAACGATCTTGGTCATTGCACAGCATGTTACACACTGCAATGGTTCGTGCAACTTGTCTCACAACGATCTTGGTCATTGCACAGCATGTTACACGCTGCAATGGTTCGTGCAACTTCTCTCACAATGATCTTGGTCATTGCACAGCATGTTACACGCTGCAATGGTTCGTGCAACTTCTCTCACAATGATCTTGGTCATTGCACAGCATGTTACACGCTGCAATGGTTCGTGCAACTTGTCTCACAATGATCTTGGTCATTGTACAGCATGTTACACACTGCAATGGTTCGTACAACTTGTCTTACAATGATATTGACCATTATTGCACAGCATGTTACACACTGCAATGGTTCGTGCAACTTGTCTCACAATGATCTTGGTCATTGTACAGCATGTTACACACTGCAATGGTTCGTACAACTTGTCTTACAATGATATTGACCATTATTGCACAGCATGTTACACACTGCAATGGTTCGTGCAATTTGTCTCACAATGATCTTGGTCATTGCACAGCATGTTACACACTGCAATGGTTCGTGTAACTTGTCTCACAATGATCTTGGTCATTGCACAGCATGTTACACACTGCAATGGTTCTTGCAACTTATCTCACAATGATCTTGACCATTGCACAGCATGTTACACACTGTAATGGTTCGTGCAACTTGTCTCACAACGATCTTGATCATTGCGCAGCATGTTACACACTGCAATGGTTCGTGTAACTTGTCTCACAACGATCTTGGCCATTCCACAGCATGTTACACACTGCAATGGTTCGTGCAAGTTGTCTCACAATTATCTTGATCATTGCACAGCGTGTTACACAATGCAATGGTTCGTGAAACTTGTCTCACGATGATCTTGGTCATTGCACAGCATGTTACACGCTGCAATGGTTCGTGAAACTTATCTCGCTATAATTATACGTCAATGCTGTTGGCATTGTGAGACAAGATGTATGTTAAGCCTTCTTGTGTCGGGCTACCATTCTCTCTCAATCTCCCAAGCTTACCTTGTAATTGGTAGAAGCACATATAAACCGTATGATCTTTTTCCTGGGGTCGAATATCGTAGGGATAAAATCCCCCTGCTGACTTCTCTATGTCTCCTTTATCTTCTTCGTCAAATTTTACAAACTCTAACGTACTCGTCATTTTCTTAACCTGAGGACAAACGACATTGATTAGTGTCAGACAGAAATACAGATTTTGATACACTGCGATTGGACGAACTAAAGTATTTTCATTCTAGCTTATGCTAAAGATTTAAAGTAGTTCTCTGATGAAAATATTGTTGGTAATGTTTCTGCATAATCCTAAAGATATTATGGTACTTGATAATTGTGCAAAGTTTCATTTCGAAATTCTCAAAAACAAAGTTGTATTTTACGTGCGAAGTTTGTATTTTGGAGCGCCGCCATTAAATTGGCCGTGTTTGAGAAGAATGAGTTGAGGAGAACTTTGACGTCATAGACTCAACAAAAACAAAAGATCATTGTTGTTGTCAACAAAAGTGTCATTGTTGTTATTGAGTCTATGACGTCATAAGCTTCCTCGACTCATTCTTCTCAAGCTCGTCCACTTTAATGGCGGCGTTCCAAAATGACAAACTTCACACTTTTCTTCAACGAATCTTGAAATGAAACTTTGCACGATTACTAACTACCGTAACATCTTTAGGAATGCCAACAATACTTTCATCAGAGAACCACTTTAACTTGTCAATGAGAAACTCTCTCACAATGAAGGGATTAAAATCAGTTGTTTATAAACTATCTCTAAATATTTTTTATAAACTTATATATATATAGTATATATATAAGTGAGTTATGGTTCACGAAATGTTAGAGAGTGCTCAATACCATATATAGATAGAGCAAAATACAAAGTATAAAGTATAGTTTTACCTTAAAGTCTTCGCTACCAGAGGTTTCACCCTAAACGGGTCGCCTGATGATCCCGTTTAGGGTGAAACCTCTGGTAGCGAAGACTTTAAGGTAAAACTATACTTTATACTTAGTATATATATATATAGTATTTTTTCTGATTAATGCCAGATGATTTAACTTGTGAATTGGAAGTTCCCTCGCAGTGAAGAGATTAAAATCAGTTGTTTAAGTGTTTTCATAGCCAACAAAAAATAACTAACCTTTTGGCATTCTGAAGAACCGAATGGAAACAAGTAAAACGGTTTTTCTGTTGGTAAAATGATGGCTGAGTTAACGTTTCCAGAAGTACTGCAGCAAAAAGATATTTTAGTTTTATCTGTGAAAGTTCCTTCGGGTAGAGTTCCATCAAAGAAGTTTTTATTATCTCGGTTTTCATCGTCCCAGTATACGAATCCACTTTTTAAACCACTTGGACACACACCACCTTTCTTGTAAATGCAGTATTTACCAGAAGGCCAGCTATATTTTAGAAAAGTGAAATTATTATATCTGGGGAATATTGTGCTTAGATGACGAAAGCGTGAGCACAGACATGCAGATGCACGGACGGATGAACAGATTGACAGACAGACAGACAGACAGACAGACAGACAGACAGACAGACAGACAGACAGACGGACGGACGGACGGACGGACGGACGGACGGACGGATCGACCGACCGACCGACAGACAGACAGACAGACAGACAGACAGGTTGCTTTCACAGCACTTTACGTTTATGTTACTCTGATGAAGAACTTTGGCTTGAAACGTCAATATTTCATTCTCTAAAATCTCGAAAGTTTACCATCTTTAAGATTTTATGTACATCGCAACACACTGCCTACACATCACTCTACTTCTATATTACGGTATATGTCCTTTTATATTACTGAACTCCTTATTATCATACAAGATATATATTAAATGCTTTAACAGAAATTTTCATAAGAAAATTATCTTAGATTACCTTCTTAATCCCACATCTTTCGTCTTCATACAGAATTCTAACGTTACTCCATCTTCTGTTACATTTCCAGCGAGATGAAATGCGGCCGAGTAATGATTCTCTGTTCCGTCGTCTTCTGTGTCGTAAAACCGCAGTCCTGTACTCCAAAGAAAACCTGACGACTCTGGACAGCCTGATAATGGCTTGGGAAGACCATACGTTCCTGATGGCCACAAAACTGGTGAGAAAAATTAGAAATATTTACAAGTAATACCATAGTCGCTATTAAACTTCCCGCTAACGAGACTCAGATGAAGAGCTAAGGTTACAAATGTGTACAACCTGCAACCTTCTGATGACCAGTGAGATGATCTAATTATTGAACTACTGAGACTCAGATGAAGAGCTAAGGTTACAAATGTGTACAACCTGTAACCTTCTGATGACCAGTGAGATGCTCTAACCATTGAGCTACTGAGACTCAGATGGAGAGCTAAGGTTACAAATGTGTACAACCTGTAACCTTCTGATGACCAGTGAGATGTTCTAACAATTAATTGAGCTACTGAGACTCAGATGAAGAGCTAAGGTTACAAATGTGTACAATTTGTAACCTTCTGATGCTAGCCCATAAAGGTTACTATATGTGTGAATGTAATGTTTTGGGCACCGATGGGCGGAGGAAATCGAGTCCCACCTACCTTGCTCTGTAATATCGGATCTGCTAGATAGCGTTATTTCTCCAACAGTAGTCTGGGATGTGCTTTGATTATCATCAACATCCTCATCCACTAACTTCTCTTCTGACTCCACCTCGATTCCAGTCCCAATCTCAGACTCATCACTCGGTTTTCTGTCCAAAGGCTTGGAATCAACCGTAGTGGAGTCAGTCTCCTTACTGGAGTCGGGATCAACCGAAGACACTACGGTCAAACTGCTGTCGCTGCTGTCGTCAGCTTGCCGGGATGGGTTATGATCCTGATGGGATGATGAAGTATCAAGAGGACTAACTGAGATATTAAAGTCAGGATCCCCTGATTCTCTTTCTACACGTTCCTTTGCTTCGCCATCAACACGTCCAAGAACCTTGACTTCACTTTTGTAGACTCCGTTGTTGAATGGTTTTAAGGTTTCTCGTTTAGTGCGGAGACCATTTTGATGAGTCTCCTTGGGATGGCGATTAGTACTGTCTTTTAAAGACTGGTAGAAATCTGCTTGTTCTTTTTCTGATCCTGGATTATAGAGAGAAGTTTAAGTTAACAGACTTCGTGTGTTGATGTTGAGGGTGATAGTGACGATGGTGATTAGGAGCTAGGAGGGGTAGGAACAGAAAAGTGAAGAAGATGAGGATGAGGAGGAGAATGAAGAGGATGATGATGAGGAACAGGAAGAAGAAGAGAAGGAGGAGGAGGAGGATGAAGTGGAGGAGAAGGAGGAGAAGAAGGATGATGATGGGAATGATGATGAGAAGGATGACGAAAAAGATAAGGAGGAGAAGGAGAGGGATGAGGATGATAATGAGGAAGAGGACGAAGAGGACGAAGAGGACGAAGTGGACGAGGAGGATGAAGAGAACGAAAAGGACGAAGAGGACGAAGAGGACGAAGAGGACGAAGAGGACGAAGAGGACGAAGAGGACGAAGAGGACGAAGAGGACGAAGAGGACGAAGAGGACGAAGAGGACGAGGAGGATGAGCCATATAAGTGTATACTGTAGGTTTACATTTTCTTCAATTGATACATGAAGCGGAATATCCCCCCCCCCCCCCGAAAAAAAAAAAAAAACGTTTCGCGGAATGACGACGATGACGATGATGATGTTAAAGGCACAGTGTCACCATGACGCAAACTTGAGAAACTTCGCGGACAAATTCAAGTTCACATGATTAAAATTATGATGAATATAACACATGTCAAAACTTGCACTAAATAGTCCGTAAGAAAATGCACTAAATTTTAACGTTTTAATAATATTTTTGAATAATTTAATAATAAGAATAATTTTTGTCTTGCGCAAAACTATTAATTAAGCGGTAATTTAATACCTGACGCTGTGCCTTTAAGAAATATGGGGATAGTGCAGGATAGGAAATATATATTATCAGGATACATACTAGCGATATATTATGACAAAATTATCGTTACCACTTACCACTAACTGAATCACAGTAACTGTAACTGCTAATTGTAATCCAGAATAAAAGACCATTTAGAAAGATTTTCATTGTTTACACATCTTTGATAAGTACAACATCTTTGGCGCCTGCGAAGAAAAGAGTAATTTTTAATTACACAATCAATCAGTCATTAGGATTGGTTACATGTTTGATCTCTGTCTATGGGGCTCAGAAACATTTTCTGACTATTCGAGCATGGTGAACGTCTACCAAACGTCTTTTATAGCTGGACGATTTTTGCTTTAAATCTAATCTGTAAAAGACGTTGAATGCTTTTTCCGCCGCGCGGATGTAGGGTAACAAAAATCCTGGTAGTGTCCTGTTTATATGTTATCTTCCATGGAGAAACATGGATTCTGCACTTCAAAAGTTTAACATTAAGTTTTTATATGTAGATTATTTCATTTAATTGCGTGTGACTCTGTACATTAGATTACTTCTTTGAATTTATCCTTCTATACATTTAGTTACAAATTATGTTAAATTTGAAATTACGTTTAAGTCGAAAAGAATACTTTAATACCAGTCAATTGTATAACATTTAACGTATAACATTTAGAACTTTCAACGAAGGGCAATATACACGCCGTAAATTACATGAAATTAAGATATATTTGAACACAAGTATTTATATACATATACAATTAACCATATAAAAAATAGGATGAATCCGAGTTAGCACGATTTAAAGTAAAGTGTCAATTCAGAATCCTACAAGTTTTATCCCCGTATTTGAATCAAAACCAGTTTTTTTTATATGAAAGTCGTCATTGAAGTAGGTTTAAAATGATAAAACCACCTATGCTACTGACCCAGAATTGAAGAATCAGTTTAATTCTTTTCTGTCTGCATAAGTTCTCAGTATCTAGACGATTTTGTTCACCGGGGGAAAGGGATGACGGTTATAAACTGTCTCTTATCGGAATAGATATTTAGTACTTCATTCTGCCTTACGCCAGACTATCCTATTCACATCTGTATGCATGGAGAGACTCTCGGATAGAGATGAACTGATAAGTAATAATGGACGCACTATATACAACGTAACTCTAATTCAACTCTCGTAACTCTCTAGAACTCTATCGGGTTAACATAGGCTGCTTATTCTGGTTAACCCTTTATTGGTCAGGTTTCCGGGAGCTCTCTCCTTGACGAGTAAAATCGTCTGGCGTTAGCCAGAGTAAAATTAATAAGTTGCCAAAAGGCAACTGTGACCAGTAAAAGATTAATTAACGTCACAGTATTTTATTTCCTGCTGATACGGTACCACGCGATTTTATTCACCTTTGGGCAAAGCCCTGGATAAGAATAAGTCAATATCTCTTTCACTACCAAAATAGACTTTTTTTATTTTACTCTGACTATAAAGACCAAGCCATTTTACTCATCAAGTCAGAACCTCCAATCAAAGAGTTAACGGAGTCTATCTCTCTTCCTTAACTCCCAGACTGGTCAAAAAGCCCTATTATTATCTTACTTGTCAAAGAGAGAAATCTGAGAGTGAAGGAGTTAAATATCACACACGGTTCCCAATATCAAAACATTAATACCAGTTTTAGGCGATAGATGAAGCTTAATTATGACTAAATACCAGTATTTGCAGTAATGTTTATTAAACGTTACAGAAAAAAGTATATACTTTGATTTTTGACCTACCTTGGTTAAGCCAAATACGCCATTTTCTGTTTTTCTCATCAATATGTAATTAGGATTTGGAGAGACAAAAACGCTCGTACCTGTAAAATTGGCAGGTAGTCTCTCGGATAGATTCAAAATAGAACCGCGAATCCAACATCGCAGGCTCGTTTACAGACTCCTGTTTTATGGTTCGGTGAACTCGGTTGCACGAATTGAGACCGAAATTATCGGCCCATACGTATGCATGCATGGCGATGTCTTTCAACGTGTTCGTGAATATGTTAAATCGTCGAAATAGCGCTTGTCTAACATTAATAAATTATCTTTATAGAATCTTGTGCGTATAGTAAGATGATTTTCTAACAAGTTAAATGTTGTTTTAACCTTTTAATGTGGTATTGAATTCACCCCCGGTTATTGGAGCTTTCAACAAGTAAAAGAGTAAAAGTAATCCCCAGATGTGTGGTTGTTTTTATCCCAGAATTGGAGTAAAATTAATGGAGTAAAAATTATCCCAAAAAGACTTAATTTTGGAGTTAAATTTACTCCCTGGAAATAACACTGTAGCTAAAGACGGTATTAGGGGATGTTTACACGAGACTGGAGTGGTATATATTCTACACTCGAATTTTCCTTCACCCAAAATCCTGAGAACATGATATGTAGTCGAGTGAAATGCCCAATATTACTTATAATATACCCAATTCTCTCCTGGCATTACCACCTTAATATATATACAGAACTCGCGATCAAGCTCTCGGTAACGTGGCTCAGTGGTCAGAGCATTGCACTAGAATCGCAAGATCGTGGGTTCAATTCCTGCTGGAAGGCCTGTGTATAGTTGCATTTTTCGCAACTGGTCCCGGTTTGGTCTTAAAATGTATATATTTTACACTCGAATTTTCCTTCACCCAAAATCCTGAGAACATGGAATGACTTTAGGTCGGATATAGTGTTTTACTGCATGTAGGTCGTTTTCATTCAGTGGGGCCTGAGACTCAGTTCACGCCGGCCTAAACTCGCCTGCTCAGACTAGTTCCTAGTCCTCTTTTCTCTCTAACGTATTTTCGTGACGTCACAGAATAGGGATCGAGCGAGAGGACTAGCGGAAAATGTTCATCTTTATCTATCATGAATCCTGCTGGAGCTCGGATTCTTTAATCTTTATGAACGAGGGCACTTAAACAAACTTCTTCTTGAGAGCAGACAGCAAACGAGTAGGTTTTTTTGTTTTACATTACGTTAAAAGGTTGTTACATATACGAGGCTTTATAAAGTAGTGTTCGACATAGGAAGTGATTGTGTTGACCAACCTTGCTATATGATGTTATGAAGAATTATGCAGACCGACGTGAGTGTTATCTGCCTTGATTTTCCGCCAAACGGCGGTTTGGTGCCTGTATAATTTGGGGCCAGATTTGTCTGCCGCTCGACGTTAAAAAGAGAGGCCTAGGAACCAGGCTGTCGCCTGCTAGAGCCGGAACATGAAGCGAGCTGTTTTCCATTACTTTGCCAGCGCGACCGGAGCCGGCATTGAAAGTTGGAAATTTTCAACCTCCAAAGCGAACTGAACAATGCACGCTTCGCTCGCGCGGGCAAAGCGGACGTAATGCATGGAAAACAGTTTTGGAGTTCTGGGGCGGGCCTAACTCAGGCTGGCTTTCCATGCAAACTGAATCTAACGGTCTGATTGGAACCACGAAGAGAAGCTTTTGAACTGACGTAATAAGTATATTCTCACCTCTCAAACTCAATACGTTGTTTTAAACGAGATTGGTCTCAAATTAAGAACAATTTAAGTCCTGTACACTTAAAAGAAATCTTCATAAAAAATATTAGTATAAATACACAGGTGATTATGGAAAATCACGCGCGCTGATTGGTCGAGCTACTTCGGATTAATTCTCGATAATCACCTACAGCGTTTATTCAAAATGGCCGCCAGCCCAGTTATCAATGCGACAGACGAGGAAATTAACAATTTTAAAGAAAATGTTGTTCCTAAAAGTACGAAAATGTGTATTTATACTAAAACAATTATTCGCCTCAGGCTCAGTGAATATCGGTGAATAATAATCTCGACTTCGTCTCGGTTATTATACACCGATATTCACCTTTAATCATTACAAACTGCGAAATGCAGATTTTAACATACCGCGATACAGTACAGTTAAATACGGTAAACATTCTTTAAGATATTATGGCCCTTATATATGGTCTAAATTAACCAAAGAAGATAAAGAGAAACCTAGCTTAGAATCTTTTAAAAGGAATATTAGAAAACAGGACTTAGAAAGCATACTCGATAATAACTGCAGAAATTGTATTTTATGTTCAACTTAATTTTTATTATTTTATTTATATTGATCTATTTATTTTTTTATTTATCATATTGTATATAGTTGTATTTTAAGAAATATTCTTAATAGTTTTAATAGGTAAATAATTGTAAAAATAGAGAAATTTTGATCTAGTAGTATAAATCCTATTTTAGTTTAAAACTTATAAATAGTGTCCCCAATTAGCTGTAATATATAGCTAAATACATTGACACTTAAATAAAGTTATTCATTCATTCATTCATTCATTCATTCATTCACTCACTCACTCACTCACTCACTCACTCACTCACTCACTCACTCACTCACTCACTCACTCACTCACTCACTCACTCACTCACTCACTCACTCACTCACTCACTCACTCACTCACTCACGCACTCACGCACGCACGCACGCACGCACGCACGCACGCACGCACGCACGCACGCACGCACGCACGCACGCACTCACTCACTCACTCACTCACTCACTCACTCACTCACTCACGCACGCACGCACGCACGCACGCACGCACGCACGCACGCACGCACGCACGCACGCACGCACGCACGCACGCACGCACGCACGCACGCACGCACGCACGCACGCACGCACGCACTCACTCACTCACTCACTCACTCACTCACTCACTCACTCACTCACTCACGCACCGCACGCACGCACGCACGCACGCACGCACGCACGCACGCACGCACGCACTCACTCACTCACTCACTCACTCACTCACTCACTCACTCACTCACTCACTCACTCACTCACTCACTCACTCACTCACTCACTCACTCACTCACTCACTCACTCACTCACTCACTCACTCACTCACTCACTCACTCACTCACTCACTCACTCTTTCATTCATTCATTCATTCATTCATTCATTCATTCATTCATTCATTCATTCATTCATTCATTCATTCATTCATCCACATGAAGTAATGCCTCTCTGAGAAGACAATTGACGCGAATCTTGAAGAATACAAAAAACTAAAAAGATATATTTATTTTTAATATATTAGATACATATATTTTTATTATATACTATATTTTGAAAGATAAAATATACATATAGGCTTGGAGCATGTAAGGTTAAACTCAGTTCTATATAATTTTTTGGGACAGTTGCTCCTTGACGCAAGCAATTGAAATCTGCAGGCTCAATCCTAACAGAAACCTTAATCCTAAACGTTCTCTCAAGTGGTCAGCGGTCACGTCTGTTGGTCTATGACGCATATGGATTATATTTAGGTGGACTACAAATTCTAGAAAATGTTATTTTAACAATTCTTTAAACAGTTGTTTTTTGTTGCCATCACTTTTTAACAGTTTCGGCTAAACTCTTTTGGAAAGACTGCCAAAATATCAGAAATTTACAATTTGGTTAAATGTAGAACCATTAAAGGGCTTATGGCTCGAGAATTAAGTTTGTCTTATTGAAAAGAACATTTAAAATGATAAAATAACATATTTTGCAGTTTTTGGTTTCCTTGCTTCGTTTTTGAGATATTCCAGCATGTTTGATATGCAAATGACACAACTTTTTCACGTCACATGTCCATAATGAGTTATCAGAAAAGGTTACATATCTTTGCTATTATGAAAACATGGGCTTAACTCAAAGGAAGCATGTGCGTGTTTCTACCCACAACACCAAACATGTAGAATTCCAAGTGATTTCGTTTCACAATAGCAAAGATATGTAACCTTCTCTCGGTAACTCATAATACTCATTATGCACGTGTGACGTAAAAAGTTGTGTCATTGGCATATCAAACAAACTGGAATATCTCAAAAACGAAGCAAGGAAACCAAAAACTGCAAAAGATGTTATTTTATCATTTTAAATGTTCTTTTCAATAAGACAAACTTAATTTTCGAGTCATATGCCCTTTAAGTTCATGCAAACAACACGTTGAATTTACTGATAGTGGTTTTGTCAAAGAGTTACTATTTGAGCATTTTGCCAGAATATATTATGCTGCAGATATTAAAGGACTACTGTATGTCACCCTATTATTAGTTTGAATTCTCTTATATTGAAATTCTGAGCTGCAAACCTCAAAATTAAAGCTGTACATTAATAGTCGAAGAGGAGAAGCGAGAAAACGTCGACCACGTAGCACCCCCACTACACAATAGTTTTGACTCCAGATTATAATAGGCTGATGCCCATAGAACATTGCTAGGTCAGTCGTACTCACAAATTGTGGGGTCAGTGGCCTGCTACATAGAGGGGGTGGGTGGTCCTTACATTGACAGACTTAAAGTGCACATGAAACGAAAATTAAGTTTGTCTTATTTGAAAGAACACTTAAAATGATAGAGTAACATCTTTTGCAGTTTTTCGTTTCCTTGCTTCGTTATTGAGATATTTCAGTTTGTTTGAAATTTAAATTAAACAGCTTGACGTCACATGTGCATAATGAGTTATCAGAGAAGGTTATATATCTTTGCTATTATCAAACATAATCATTTGAAAATTCTACATGTTTGGCGTTGTGAGAGAAACACACGCACATACTTCCTTCGAATTAAGTTTGGTTTGATAATAGCAAAGATATATAACCTTCTCTGATAACTCATTATGCAATGTGACGTCAAGTTGTTTAATTTACATTTCAAACAAACTGAAATATCTCAATTTTCGTTTCATGTGCACTTTAAGTCTGTCAATGTAAGGACCACCCACCCCCTCTATGTAGCAGGCCACTGACCCCACAATTTGTGAGTACGACTGACCTAGCAATGTTCTATGGGTATCAGCCTATTATAATCTGGAGTCAAAAATATTGTGTAGTGGGGGTGCTACGTGGTCGACGTTTTCTCGCTTCTCCTCCTCGACTATAAGGCCATGTCCACACTAAAACGGAGACCTCGTATCGAAAACGTATCAAAAGTTTTCCGTCCACACTATCGTTTTCGAATCGTTTTCGCCGTTTAGTAAAACGCTAAAAAGATCTACAGGGTATGAATGAATAATTCTAGGTGACTGAAACCAAGATAACATAATCGTGACATCATCGTTTTCCAAAAGCTTCGTTTTTGCCGTCCACACTGGTGCAGAAAAACGGCGTCTTCGAATGTCTCCACTCTGGAGAGCGTTTTCGAAACGCTCCGTTTTCGGTCACCGAAGACGCTGGATTAGTGTGGACGAAAGGTCTAACCGTATATCAAAAAGTCTCCGTTTTCGCTTGAAAATGGATTAGTGTGGACGAAAGGCCTAACCGTATACATCAAAAAGTCTCTGTTTTCGTTCGAAAATGGATTAGTGTCGACATGGCCTAATTTGATTGTGAAATACGAGTCATCTAACGACTATGGAGGATTTCTGAACCTTTTAGACCAAGTTTTACACAAATTGGCCTAAACTTAATTAATTGCTGCCCGGGTTAACAGAAATCAAGATGTCACATTTGCAATCTCTTTCAATCTCGCTTTAACTTTGACCATCCGTACTTCTGTGCAGGTTTCTAGTATATTAGTTTTATGGTTATATAATATAAAACCGTTATTGTGAGATTTTGTTGGACAATTTTGCTTCTGTAAGAACTGCTAAAAATAGGGTGACATAGTCTCTTTAACATATAGTCTCTATTTTAACAATTCTATCAGGTTTCTCAAAAGACACCTCTCAATCTTTTACCACTAATGCGTGCCACTGACAATGAGAAATGGTTTACCAAACTCAGAGAATTCAAGAACACCGTTATCTTTGAATTCTGTCGTTCATGTATTCTTGCTTTCAACGCTACGACGCTGAACTTCTCTCACTCACTACCGTTCTCATTGTTCGGTTGTTTCTCGTGAAGGCTCGGTTAAGCTTCGGAAATTTTTGACAGCACAGCAACCTCTTGAATCCATCCTTGAATCTGTTGCCCATAAATGCGTAAAGAATTGGGTTGGACGCACTGTTTGTGTAAATCAGAATTACTGCGTAAGATTGCAGCAAGGGGTAGTATCTATAAGAGCAAAATATAATAGAATGAAATGAAAGAAGTGAAGCAACAGAATGAAATGAAATAAAATAAAATGAAATGAAACATGGAGATCCTAAAAATTGGGGTGAGTAGAGACGGGAAGTGAAGTGAAGTGAAGTGAAGTGAAGTGAAGTGAAGTGAAGTGAAGTGAAGTGAAGTGAAGTGAAGTGAAGTGAAGTGAAGTGAAGTGAAGTGAAGTGAAAGGAAGTGAAGTGAAGTGAAGTGAAGTGAAGTGAAGTGGAGTGAAGTAAAGTAAAGTAAAGTAAAGTAAAGTGAAGTGAAGTGAAGTGAAGTGAAATGAAGTAAAGTAAAGTGAAGTGAAGTGAAGTGGAGTGGAGTGAAGTGGAGTGAAGTGAAGTGAAGTGATCAAGTGAAGTGAAGTGAAGTGAAGTGAAGTGATCAAGTGAAGTGAAGTGAAGTGAAGTGAAGTGAAGTGAAGTGAAGTGGAAGTGAAGTGAAGTGAAGTGAAGTGAAGTGAAGTGAAGTGAGAAGTGAAGTGGAAGTGAAGTTGAAGTGAAGCGGAAGTGAAATGAAAATAGAATGAAACGATATTTGGGAAAACAAATCCGCACTGCTTACTTATTGTTCAATCCGTCACCGTATTCCACCCACATAAATATCACGTGATTGGGGAGAAAACATGTGGCGTACGCAATGACCAAAGCCAGTAGCATTTTGACCACTTTATCTTTCTTTTTTCGATTTGTAAATCCTTCTCTGTTTTCGCCTTCTTTCACTACTTTATTTAATGCCACAGCAATATTGATATACAGGAGACACATGATTAACAAGGGGATAGCATAAGTCAGAGCAAATGCCGCCATACTGTAGATCTTGCTGTAGACGGGTTTAGTCCATATCTCTACACATTGTATGCCGAGTGGATATGGACGTAATTGCATAACGCCAACGACTGGTAAGGCTGTGATTAACGATACTGTCCAAATTAGGCAGACGATGTGTCTCAAGACACCCATGGATAAACGTGCTGCAAAGGTGTTCACAATACAGCGGTAGCGATCTAGAAGAAAGGCAAAGGATTAGTAATTTGGTTGGTTCTTATTTGGTTGCTTGGTCGGTATTTTTTGTTGCTTGGTTGGTTGGTCGGTATTTTTTGTTGATTGGTTGGTTGGTTCATTTTCTTGTTGGTTGGTGCTTTTGGTTGGTACTTGGTGAATAATTGGTTGATACGGAAGTCGGTTGGTTGGTGGGTCCGTCGATTGGTTAGTTAGTTGGTTGATAATTCATTTTTTGTTGGTTGGTTAATTGGTTAGTGTCTTTGGTAAGTTGGTTAGCCGGTTGGTTGCATGGTTAGTTGGTAGGTTAGTTGGTAGGTTAGTTGATTAATTGGTTGATTGATTGATTGATTGATTGATCGATCAATCCATCGATCGATCGATCAATTGATTGATCGATCGATTGACTGATTGATTGATTGATTGATTGATTGATTGATTGATTGATTGATTGATTGATTGATTGATTGATTGATTGATTGCTTGGTTAGTTTTGTGTAGGTTAAATGGTTGGTAGGTAAGTTGGTTGATTGTTCTTTTTTGGTTGGTTGGTTGGTTGGTTGGTTGGTTGGTTGGATGGTTGGTTGATTGGTTGCTTGCTTGGACACCCTGTATAGTTTGGTTCATTGGTCGGTCGGTCAGTTTGTTAGTACTAGTTGGTCTTTCGGCAGTCAGTTGTTTGGTAATCCGTGCCTAAGACTCTCAAAACATCAATGAACAAATAACTGTACAGTTTCAACACAGAGAACTTACCGACACTTATTACGGTCAATGTTCCCACAGATCCCATGACAGACATGGCTTGGACAAATGGAATAATCTTGCACATTGGGTAGCCAAATGGCCAGCGTTTGACCTCGAAGTAGATCAATGTAAAAGGAATACACAACAGAGCGACAGCTAGGTCAGCAATTGCAAGATTTCCAATCATATAGCCAGTCACTAGAAAAACGCATATGGCTCAATGATTAGGGCGCCTAAGGGTTAAATTTGCATATCAAACAAATCTTAGGATCTGTTTACAAGGAGGTAGGGTTACCCTAGCACCGGGGTTAGCAGCTCTCGTACGTTTCTTGTTTTTTCTTGTCGTGTTTACAAGGATGCTAGGGTAACCCGGTTGCTAGGGTAACCCTATCACGCCACTATAGGGGTATACCCTAGTAGCCTGGTTATGTTTTGTCCTTGTAAACGCGTTGTTTGTAGCAGGCACGTAGCTACGGGGGGAAGGGGCGAGGGGGGCCACCGCCCCCTCAAAATTATTTCTTGCCCCCCCCCCCCAACCAGAGACTGCATGACCAAAAAATCCGCAGCGTGAGTGGATAAGTAATTGAAGTGTGAACGTTGTCGCGTACTTGCGTAAAACGTAAAGCCTGGTTTCCATATATTCGCTACGATCGCTCAAAAATGAACTTGGCGATCGTATATAGCGATCATATGGAAACCACTGACGCAACGATCGCTGTGATCGCGATCGCCGAGATAGAAAATGTTCTATCTCGGCGATCGTTGCGTTTATATAGAAACGGTGATTTTGCAATCTCAACGATCTTGGCGATCAGTATGCATCCCAGCGGACCATTAAAACAATGGCCGCGATCAACCATGGCCGCCTTAGCGATCATATGGAAACAGCAACACGATTGTTGATCGTTGCGATCACCGAGCTAATTTTTGAGCGATCGTAGCGATTATATGGAAACCAGGCTTAAAAAGCGTCTAATGGCGTCATGATTTAGTAGCGTAAACGATGTGGCAGACTAGGGGGGGGGGGGGGTAGCGTGATTGTATCAGTTGTCCTGCATGACTCAACTTTTGTACCTTTTCACTTGCCCCCCTAAAATAAAACTTGCACTCCTGGATTTCTTAGTCTAGCTACGTGCCTGGTTGGTAGGGTAACTCGCCGACCCGGGACAACTTTTTACTCTTGTTATTAGTGCTTGGTTCTAATAAAGTTGACCCGGGCGGCAGGGTGACCATATACCTCTGAAATTTTGCTTGTAAACCCGAGTGCTACCTTGTAAACAAGCCCTTTAATATATCAAGAACGAAGTGAGATTTGCGGGAAGAATTGTGAATTAATATTCTTCATTATTTTAAAAGTTTTTTCAAATATGACAAACTTGAGGGGCTTTAAATTGAGAATTGTTGGTTGGATTTTTTATTTAATTATTCTAATTAATTTACTGTATCAAAACAACACAAAAATGTACTTTGAAAGAAAGGTAGACGCAATCACAGAAAGATACGGGTTGTGACCTCGCTTCCAACCTCCCCAATCCCTTAGTTGCGGCTCTGACTGCACTTCATTAACGTAAAGGAAAGCGACGGCTTTATTTATTGAGGGTAACATGAGAATATTTTGAATTCTGATAACCTAATTGCAGGGGGAAACTATGGTGTTAATTTTGCGGAAGAGGAAAATCCGGTGAAAAACCCTCCAGGCCTGGAGTCAACAACTCTACTCACATGAACATAAGTTGGTCACCCAGGAAGGAAGGAAGGAAGGAAGGAAGGAAGGAAGGAAGGAAGGAAGGAAGGAAGGAAGGAAGGAAGGAAGGAAGGAAGTACTAACCCCGTCTGACCTGGCTTAACTTCAGTGATGAGAGGCAACATGTTAACAGCTTATGCCAGCCGTTCATTTCTTCAATCTTAATTGATAAATAGATCAGTCTAGAACTTATCATATCTCTCTGAAATAGTTATTTTGAAACGCTCACCCTTATCAATTTTCTATTCACTATTTACGTTTGGAAATAACTCGGCATTGATTTGTATCTCTTAAGTGAATTTTAATTGAACTCTCTGGATACACATATCAATTTTCCACTTTGGGACGATTTTTATCTTTTAAACAGATATGAAGTCTGTCTGCGCGTCTTTGCGTATTTGTTTTTGTTTACGTAAAATTAAAAATACCAAAGATTGATTATGAAAAAAGAAATATCTCCAATAACTATTGAAAATAGAGCATTATTTAAGTAAAAGAGAGACTTAAATCGTAACTTACTGCCTATACACAGCACTCTACTTTTATATTACTCTGATGAAGAACTTTGGCTTGAAACGTCAGTATTTCATTCCCTAAAATCTCGACAGCTCACTACCTTTAAGATTTTCTATACATCATAACACACTGTCTACACATGCAGCACTCTACTTTTATATTACTCTGATGAAGGACTTTGGCTTGAAACGTCAGTATTTCGTTCTCTAAAATCTCGACAGTTCACCGTCTTTAAGATTTTCTATACATCGTAAACACACTGCTTACACAACACTCTACTTTTATATTACTCTGACGAAGGACTTTGGCTTGAAACGTTAGTATTTCATTCTTTAAAATCTCGACAGTTCACCGTCTTTAAGATTTTCTATACATCGTAACACACTGCTTACACAACACTCTACTTTTATATTACTCTGATGAAGGACTTTGGCTTGAAACGTCAGTATTTCATTTTCTAAAATCTCGACAGTTTTACCTTAGAGATTTTGTATACATCTTAACCGACACTGTCTACTTTTACACAGCACTCTACTTTTATATTACTCTGATGATCCAACAACATTTGCTTGAAACGTCAGTATTTCATTGTTTAAAATATCGACAGCTCACCACCTTTAAGATTTTCTATACATCGTAACACACTGCCTACGCAGCACTCTACTTTTATATTACTCTGATGAAGGACTTTGGCTTGAAACGTCAGTATTTCATTCTCTAAGGCAGTTTACCACCTTTTCACTTTGCTCTATGCGAAACACTGCCCACGCAGCACTCTTCTAATTGTTTACGAATATACGTAGATCATCCCTCCAGATAAAGTTGTCAATTCGGCTACACAGTAATCTACTTTTGACGTCAATCGTGCTCTTAATGCTAATGTTTGAATACTTGGGTGGGTTGGTCAATCCATAATTAATAGAAAAATAGACATGGTTTGGAAACCCGGCAAACTTCAAAGCGGTTAACAATCAAGCTACGATTCATGTTGAAAGGTACATGAAGGTGCCAAATCCTTTGTTTTGTGATTGAACCCAAACGTTGCTATTAGATGATTGCTTCATTATACAGAAAACACAATATATTCAGTAACCGTGAAAGTGCAAAAATTTCCATAAACCTGAACAAAAGCATAAAACAATGACTTTTGTTGAGCTTCCAAACCATGTATATTTTCTATTAACTATGGTCAAGCTTTCTTAGACCCCGTTTACACTAGAGCAAAAGTATCCGGATTCACATTGTTTTTGATCCTCATGAGAATAAAAAACAATGTGAATCCGGATACTTTTGCTCTAGTGTAAACGGGGCCTCAATGCATTTAGGTTCAAAACTGGGCGTGTTTAAGTTCTTTATATAAACTTTCCACGTTTCATCAACACAAAACACGTCAAACCCATATACAATTAACGTATGTTGCATTTTCGGAACATCTGGCTTCTCGTTTTAGCTTTATAAACCTTTTATCTAACTTTAAAACATCCCCTAGGATACGTCGTGTTGTATTCCTTGCGTTAACATTAATATTCAGTTAGAAATTTCACGTTTAATCAGGATAAGCGACACTCGTCTAAATTAAAATGTACTTCTTTGTGTACATACTAGAAACTCAACACCTTTGCTAAAAATGCGGTTTATTTTTTCATGGGAACTGTAAAATTCCTACAATGACAAATATTTCCCTTTATTTTGCCCCACATCAGAAGAACGGCGATGCTTAAATATGAAAATCTCTGATTGTCCCGACCGTATCTCAATATAGTTCAGTATTGGTCAGTGCGCCGATGCGTAGATTCTGACTCTGAGACCTTGGGTTCGATTCCCGGTTGGGGCAGTCAGATTTTTCATAGCCTGCCAGGCTAGTGGAGGTGGTTTTTCATATTATTATCAATGCATACTTTCATGTCATTGCATTTCAGTGACAGTTTGTCGAAGTGTGATAAACTGCATGTAGTGTATGTGGTACGTTTGCGAGCTTTATGTATTATATAACCATATTGGCATATCATCTCAACTACATTTCATATGCAAACGCTTACCGCTTATAGGAGCACACATACTGACCTTATCCATAAATGGCCCGGACGATTTAAAATCCTTTTATGTACTGTTTAATAAACGAGCAGGAGTGTTTTATCAGATATAAAGACACGAGGCGAAGCCGAGTGTTTTTATAGCTGATAAAACACGAACTGCGAGTTTATTGAACGGTTTCAAAAACGAACCACTTGGTAAGTTCATTGGCGCAGTAAGTTTGAAAAATAACCTTGTCTAAGCCGAGAAAATCAAAGCTAAAGTTTATGTAAATCAAGAGGTATCTTTATCACATATAAAGACACTGATTAAACTTTAATTTCTTTGGAATTTCCCTCATGAATTATTAATGAGTTTTTGAAGTACATATAAATTAGCCCATCTGACCTCGTTTTAGAGTAAAGATTCAGTTTTGAATTTCGCCCATGAAAACGAGTTCAGAAGGGCTAATTTATATGCACATAAAAGAATGATTAATTCCGCGGACGGTCTATATACTGACAATGAATTTTCAACCTTATTTTTTCATCCAAACCTCAGTAGCTCAATGGTTAGAGTGTCCAACCGGTCATTTATAGAAGGTTACAGGTTCAAACCCGGTCAATTCCTAATATGCTTTCAACCCTGTTCTTGTTTTAGTCGCGACTTACTTTGGTCCCGAACAAATTGACCATTTATACGGGCCTATACGAGTGTGTTCGCGACTTAAATAGGATGCGTCTTAATTAAGTCGCGACGTATTTTCTCCCGTTTAAATGAATGGCCCTATTTTGGAGCTGTAATGTAAATGAAATATATCAATATAGTCTTGTAATTCGAGCGCTCTTATTCAGATCTGGGGATCGGACACTATATGATTATCATTTGCGGAGCTCTCTGTGAATTACCATGATATCTCTATCAGTTTTAATTACTTCAAGATGATGTCAAGTGTGATCATTATCCACAGCTTTCCGGAGAGAGAGAGTGATTAATTTATTTTCTGCGCTCCGATATTCGCGGCATTTGCGCACTGCGAAAAGACTGCGCGTCTTTTTCTTATAAGACCGCGCGTTTATTAATTAAACTATCCCAACCATGCGGTAAGACTAACTGATCACAAACATTTATGACTATATGAGGAATACGAAGCTAAGTCATTTTTTTCACCTGTCAAACACTCACTTGTGAGTCATGTCCGTCACTTCCTCTTTATAATGATTAGGAAGGTATTTTGTAGAGATGGCGGAGATAGATATTCTTACGCGATTTCACAATCGTCTCGGCATGTTTGTATTCGAGCAGCCTTCTCTTAACTCTTTGCCTACCGTAACGGTATGGTTTGTTTTCGAACCAAGTAGACTTTAATATTTTACTCTGTCTAACGCCAGACGATTTTACTTGTCAAAGCTAAAGGAAGAGTCGGGTAGTGCATGAAGGAGTTTAAGCAACCCTTGGCTGTGTTCTATGCATGGCGCCTATACGTTGTGTACGCCGGTGTACAAAAAGTATAGTGTTGACTTGTGTAGGCAGTGTTTTGGACTAGAGCAAAGTGAAAAGGTTGTAAACTGTCGAGATTAGTTTTGATAACGAAATACTGACGTTTCAAGTGGAGCCTTTCACACTTTACTGTGATGTAAAAGGCTCCCCTTGACACGTCAGTATTTCGTTATCAAAACTATTCTCGGTAGCTTACCGCCTAATTTTTACGTTGCATTATATGTACACTATTGTACATGCATTTTATTTTAATAAAATTGACGCAATATGAAACGATGTTTGCTGTCATGAAGAAGAAATTTCATGAACTGATTACTCTATAGCCTACACCACAAAATCACTTCTGAGAATCCTGTGCAATAGATTTGCGTGGATTAGCGTAAAGCCATTCGATCATACTACAAGCACTGGGGTAGTCCAATTCGTGGAGCAACGAACTGTATTCCGGAAAGTAATTTCAAATCTCACTCTCCTTCCCGAAGATTTTGCTGGGTGCAACGAAACGTTAGTGAAGACTGATATATTCAATCTTTTCTTATTCTCATGGTCTTGCATTTGAGAATTTTAAGCTGGGCATTGATCTTTATTTTACGTCTGGTGAACTCTGTTCCCCTTTCATTTTCTGAAACGTCTTTTCTGAGACGAACTCTTTCTCGTCGGTGGGTTTACCCTGTGACGGTCCAGGCCAATCCTCACGTTAAAATGCCCAGAGTTTTATTACATGCATGTACAGTACAAATAGTAGTACTGAATTCACGACTTACTAGCTCTGACGAAAGGCCTTTATATATAGACTCGAAACGTCCGAATTTCGTTTATATCTTTAATAAGACCTCTGCAGTTCTGACAACCTTTCAGATTTTCTATTTTTCTAAATACGATTGATAGAATTCTTCATGTCAATATGTTATCTAGCCATATTTTTTTTTATTCTAATCAGTCATGAATGTGTAGATATTTTTTGTTGATGAGCGGAAATTGTCTGGCGTTAGATAGAGTAAAAGAACGAAAGGACCGTTTTTAACCGGCTCAGGCAGGAATGCCTCCTTTCGACGAGTCTGGCGTCAGACAGAGTAAAATCGTCTGGCGGTTAGACAGTGGAGTAAAATAACAAAGGGACCGTTTCTGACCGGCTCAGGCAGGAATTGGTCAATGTCTATATTGGCTAGGGCTCTCTTTGACGAGTAAAATCATCTGGACTGGTGTTAGACAGAGTTGGCTGGGTTAGGCAGGAATGGGTTTCACAATCATTTTGTTCGCAACTGAGACATCCGAACTGAAGTGATGACTTTGGTTTAGCCAAGCAAACACACCAGTCATGTCTTTTGTTTACTTTATATGTTATCCCCGACCACCGTCTTATCATATCCGAGTTATACTTTAATTATTTATACTTCTGAAAAACCTGGAGAGAAAGCTTTTATATAGCAGGATTGTTACGATTAGGGTGAAGGATAAAGACGTTGGATTGAGCATTTACAGTCAGAACGTAAACTAAGTTATCCTCAGTCTCAGAGACTCAAATAGACCTGATGGTGTCATTTTCTTCTCGTTTTTCCGCTTTATATGCATTCATATATTAATAATTCTTAAATCAAGCAATTCTTGCATTACGTATTAGTTGTTTTACACCGAAATTTAAATTAATAAAATCACTGGAAGCGCTAATTCATTAACACATGTTCCACGACCACTATGAGCCAGCCGTGATAGTGACACCATACAATGTTTGCGATAATAACGGTTTTTGTAAATCATACCTGAGCGTAACGAAGGCGTTTTGTATACGACCAAAAGCACCAAAATGTTGCCAACGGCGGCCACAAAAAATATCACAGTGTAGAGTAAAATCCTGAAAATCCTTGAGGCAAACGGTTCGGTGATAGTCGCTGGGCCAGAAGTAGTATTGTCAGCACCAGAAGTGCTACTGAACGTCGGAGTGGTGAAGCTTTCCATGTTCTGGCTTCAGTATAGAATAGAATAGTATAGGGATGTTGGTGTGTTTTTGTGAAATGCACAGACACTAGCATAAACGTTGTTTGTCTCGGTGCCGATAGGCAATAACTAATGGTTGATGAGCCATCAAATTAACTTTTGCCGGTAATGAGGTCTTAAGTAAATACGCGCGCAAAACTCGGGAGTAATTTAAAACATTTGAAAGACATAATTAACCCAGTACGCTAAGCAAGCATGGATGATGTATACTGTTAGCCATGTTAGCGCGCTGCCTCTCATCCAAGTTAAAGTACCCGTATGAAATGAAAATTAAGTTTGTCTTATTAGAAAGAATATTTAAAATGACAGAGTAACTCCATATTTTGCTGTTTTTCGTTTTTTTGCTTTGTTCTTAAGATATTTCAGACAGTAACCTGCATAGCAGGCGTTCTGTTCTGGGGGAAAGGGTTGAGATTCAGACAGGGGCTCTGGAAGCAGCGGATGTCCGGACACCCGCACTTTCTGGACTGTGGGTGTCCTACATAAGAAGGACACCCACAATATTTTAGCAAATTTTAAACAAATTGACATTTTGGAAACTATCTGTAACTCTTCACAAATTGTTCAGTGTATTGTTCAATAATAAAAGTTCTTGAAGTTGTTGTGAAGTTGTGATGTTATCTTGTATGTTATGTATATATAGTTATTACTTATCTATTATATTCTCTGAAGGGCGTGGCCCTGTTTATGGCATTCTGCGAGACGCAGGACACCCACAACTTTGAAAAGCTTCCAGAGCCCCTGATTTCAGATTGTTTGATATGTAAATATCACGTGTTGGACGTAATGACTTATCAGATAAAGTTATATATCTTTGTTATTATCCGAACTGAATATATCACTTGAAATTCTACATGTTTGGTGTTGAATTGTAGGAGGAACACTGCATATACGTGCATGCTTCGAATTAAGTTTATATGTCACCTTCTCCGATAAGTCAAAACAAACTGAAATATCTCAAAAACGAACCAAGGAAATAAAAAAAACCCGGAAAAGATGTTACTTCGTCATTTTAAGTGTTCTTTCATATAAGACAAACTTAATTTTCGTGTCATGTGCACTTCATGAAGCACCGTTAGACGGGGTTAGTATTTGGGGTGACCACCTGCAATGAGTAATGAGTAATGATTTATTTAACGTCGCGTCGTAAGCACAGGATGTGGTCGCCCAATCATCCGAGCCAGAGGCTCATGTTAAAAGTGCACGACATAAGCTAAGACCAAAGTGTTGATTTTACCGAGGGAGGAAAACCGCAGAACCCTGCGAAAAACCCTCGAAGCACAGGAGAGACCAACTAAACTCTACTCACATGAAATTCAAGTTCGAGAACGGGGCTATTCGCAGACGGTCACCCATCCAAGTACTAACCCCGTCCAACTGGGCTTAACTACAGCGATCAGGCTGCGCCCTAACAGCACACGCCATCAGTGCTCCCCTGAGCTTTGGACTTATGTGAGTAGAGTTGTTGGAAAGTCTACAATAAACGTTTTAAATTCTGAATCCCACTCGATATTTGCTACTCTTAATTAAAGGGGCGTAGGAATTGGGGGGAAACAGGGCATGTGCCCCCCCCCCCTCCTCCCCAACTTTGTCATGAAGTGCCCTTTTTGCAACTCTACTCACATGAAATTCAAGTTCGAGAACGGGGATATTCGCAGACGGTCACCCATCCAAGTACTAACCCCGTCCAACTGGGCTTAACTACAGCGATGAGAGGCTGCGCCCTAACAGCACACGCCACCAGTGCTCCCCTGAGCTTTGGACTTATGTGAGTAGAGTTGTTGGACTTTGTCATGAAGTGCCCTTTTTGCAACAGAAAAGTGCCCTTTTTATGATAAAACATGCGTTTCAAGTGTCCTTTTGAAGTCCTGCCCCTGAACAAAGTGCCCTATTGAAGTTGTGCCCCTCCAAGATCAACTTGCTTCCTACCTTGCCTTTCACCTTTGCGACCCGGGTTCGATTCCTGCACGGTGCAGTTATCTAATTAAAAATAATTTCACCCTGGCCGCATGTGAGAAGAGTGCTTCCAGTTTGACTCTACCAAACACCACAGGTTTCCTCCGGGTACTCCGCTTTCCTCCTGTAGTAACACTGGACCAATGAGGGTGGGCCCTTACTGGACCTCTGAGGATAACAGTTTAGATATAACTGATAGAGTTATTCAGTATAAATAAGGTTAGTTTAGTTTAGTTTACCTCTCATATCACTGGTTATATCATGTAAATAAGTTATTTTTAATTATTTATATCTTATATTTTATGTATTTAATATTTTGTATATTTTTGTACACACGTAATTCAGTCATATAGACTACAATGTGTGTTTTATCTAATAAACGATTTATCTATCTATTTATCTATCTATCTACGCCGCTGCTTCCGATATCCCGACAAATTTGGTTAGCGCTGTTCCAATTCCGACTAACGTCTTCGTTATTTAGAAATCCCGAATCCATTGTTCAATCTTCTTTATATTTCCCGAATCACGACAGCAAAAATTTCTAGATTTCGTTTTCCGTCATTTTTTGAAATCCCGAATCTCGTTTATTTTTTCTTTTGTATTTCGTTTCTCGTTATCAAAATAATCGTTACCCTGCGTCCCTGATAAACCTATTGGATATTGGCACGGGTGGCGTGTGCTGTTAGCACGCTGCCTCTCACCAAAACGTTAAGCTCGGTTAGACGGGGTTAGTACTTGACCGCTTGGGAATGACCCCGTTGTCGGCTTGGACTCATGTGAGTAGAGTTGTAGTTGATCTCTCCTGTGCTTCGAGGGTTTTTCGCCGGGTTCTCCGGCTTTCTTCCCTCCATAAAATCAACACCTAACATCTTAGCTGTGATCCGTGGTCTGAACTGTGTCGTTGGCGGCTGCTTGGAGCGCCTTTGATATGCCTCGACACGGCCACGTTCATCTGCGTCCTTCGCAATTCAGCCACTGGCTGCAAGTAAGGATGATTAGCCCCCAGTCCTTTATCCTTATCCTTTATATTGTTGATTCTTTCATGTTCTTTGAGGGCTTTTCTCCCCCCGCAAAATAAAGTTAGTTTAATCGATTTTAGCCATGCAGTGTCTCCGATTAGTAGACCTAAATTAGACACTGAAATAAGGTTAATGATGAATGATGACAATGTGCGCGGAGGCGTTATTATTGCGCGTATCGGATTGCTTTCCTCTCAAGTCATTCCTTTTTCCTGTTATAAACTAAAGAGTATTTTTCTTGTAAGTTAGCCCAAGGTCCTGTCACGCATGTGTGTTTATCTTGGCTTTTAGCCTATAACTAACTTGTTTTTTACTGTTGTAATAAATTAATTGTTCATCAACATGAAAACATGCATGAAGCATCGTATGGAGCTTGTGTGACCATTAATATGCAGTATTCTCGTTACCAGTCGGTTGCAGCGAGGTGTTTCTTGCGCGTCATGTGTTAAATGGTCTAAAATATAAATCGCTAGTCCTAAATGAAGATTACCGATTGTACACATTTGTAACTTTAGTTCTCCATCTAAGTCTCAGTAGCTCAATGGTTAGAGCATCTCACGCATGGTCAATCAGAAGGCTACAGGTTGTACACATTTGTAACCGTTAGCTCTTCATCTGAGTCTCAGTAGCTCAATGGTTAGAGCATCTCACGCATGGTCAATCAGAAGGCTACAGGTTGTACACGTTTGTAACCGTTAGCTCTTCATCTGAGTCTCAGTAGTTCAATGGTTAGATGTAGTTTAATGGTCATCAGAAGGTTACAGGTTGTACACATTTGTAACCTTAGCTTTCCATCTGAGTCTCAGTAGCTCAGTGGTTAGAACATCTCACTAGTCATCAGAAGGCTACAGGTTGTACATGCACATTTGTAACCTTAGCTCTCCATCTGAGTCTCAGTAGCTCAGTGGTTAGAACATCTCACTGGTCATCAGAAGGTTACAGGTTGTACACATTTGTAACCTTAGCTTTCCATCTGAGTCTCAGTAGCTCAGTGGTTAGATCAGAACATCTCACTGGTCATCAGAAGGCTACAGGTTGTACATGCACATTTGTAACCTTAGCTCTCCATCCAAGTCTCCGAGAAGCTCTCTCCGGAGTAAACGCTTATCTAACCTTACTATTAGAAGGTTACTGTTGGCGCCGGTAAGGGGGGCGAGGGGGGGGGGGCGGCCTCCCCCCATGTTTTTCAGAATGATTTTCAGATTCGTCCAAATCTGATGAGAAATTGTCAGGGGGGAGGGGTAACATTAATTTGTTAACGGAATGCGTGGCGCAATTTGTGCATCTACTGATTACTCAACATATAGTTCAGTGTCTCGTTCATTAATATTTTTCATAGCGAACTAAATTAGGACATATCTTTGCTAGTGTTAAAACAAATCTTCAAAAAAGTTTAATTATTTTTGCTTTTAAGTATTTAATAAGAATCATTTATCAACGGTGACAAACGCCGCTGTCGTCATGATTGAACTTGCAGTTCAACTCCTATTCGAGTAAAAGATGTTCCCTATTGGCTTCGGCAGCTTAAAAAAATAATGAAATTTTTTTCTTTCTATAACTGTAGTATCATAACTGATAAGTTCCTTCACAGTTCACCGCAGCCTGGTTCCCAGGCCTCTCTTTTTAACATCGAGCGGCAGACTTCACCGATGGCTCTTCCCTTGACGAGTAAAATCGTCTGGCGTTAGACAGAGTAAAATACTAAAGTCTGCTTGGTTCGAAAACGAACTATACAGTAGGGAAAGAGATGTAGGCAGTGTTTTGGATAGAGTTTGTGGAAAGGTGGTTAAACTGCCGAGATTTTTAGCAACGAAATACAGTGACGTTTCGGGCTGAGCCCTTCAACAGAATAAAACGTGGACTGTTATATCATATTGAGAGCACTCGAGTAACGAAATCTTTTTCATAACTGCTATTGTGTCATGATTTTGTGTCAACAGCCTTCAATATTTCAATGTTATTGTAATCGAGTATTGAAATGATTTAACGGTGTTGATATCTTAGTGTGTCTCGATCCAAACTGTTTTCTAAACCTTTTTAACCTTTTGTCTGGCACAAACGACATTTATCTTAAATTTTGTAGTAATTATAAACAGGACTTTTTATTTGAGGATTCTATTGGCGCCCACGCTATAATATACAGCTTTGGATCATATGTGAGTTTAAAACAATAGTAAGGAAATTTGACTTTCTCAAACTCATTAATAACTCATGATTATCATAACCAATCGATATGAACGTATACCACATCACATGCATGAATTTTGAAACCCAATCAAAACCTGTAGGAAACTTCCTAGTGAACTGGAATGGATAACATTTCTGCATCTTGAAATCAATGAAACACAAAAATATGCAATAAATATTTGTTGATTTTGTTAACTGAAGTTGACTTCGGTGATAAAAATTTGTTGATTAGCCAAGGTTTTGCTGCAAAGTTTGAACCTTCCTTGCTAATAAACCTTTCTCACTAGTAAACTTCCTCAATAGTAAACTTTCCTTACTAGTAAACCTTCTTCGCTAGTAAACCTTCCTCACAAGTAAACTTTCCTCACTAGTAAACTTTCCTCACTAGTAAACCTTCCTCACTAGTGAACCTTCCTCACTAGTAAACCTTCCTCACCAGTAAACCTTCCTCACTAGTAAACCTTCCTCATTAGTAAACCTTCCTCACTAGTAAACCTTCCTCACTAGTAAACCTTCCTCACTAGTAAACCTTCCTCACTAGTAAACCTTCCTCACTAGTAAACCTTCCTCACTAGTGAACCTTCCTCACTAGTAAACCTTCCTCGCTAGTAAACCTTCCTCATTAGTAAACCTTCCTCACTAGTAAACTTTCCTCACTAGTAAACCTTCCTCACTAGTAAACCTTCCTCACTAGTAAACCTTCCTCACTGGTAAACCTTCCTCGCTAGTAAACCTTCCTCATTAGTAAACCTTCCTCACTAGTAAACTTTCCTCACTAGTAAACCTTCCTCACTAGTAAACCTTCCTCACTAGTGAACCTTCCTCACTAGTAAACCTTCCTCGCTAGTAAACCTTCCTCATTAGTAAACCTTCCTCACTAGTAAACCTTCCTCACTAGTAAACCTTCCTCACTAGTAAACCTTCCTCACTAGTAAACCTTCCTCATTAGTAAACCTTCCTCACTAGTAAACCTTCCTCACTAGTAAACCTTCCTCACTAGTAAACCTTCCTCACTAGTAAACCTTCCTCACTAGTAAACCTTCCTCACTAGTAAACCTTCCTCACTAGTGAACCTTCCTCGCCAGTAAACCTTCCTCACTAGTAAACCTTCCTCACTAGTAAACCTTCCTCACTAGTAAACCTTCCTCACCAGTAAACCTTCCTCACTAGTAAACTTCCTCGCCAGTAAACCTTCCTCACTAGTAAACCTTCCTCACTAGTAAACCTTCCTCACTAGTAAATCTTACTCACTAGTAAACCTTCCTCGCAGGTGGTACCCGCATATACCCGCAGCTTTCTTCCACGCACTTTACGTGGAATGATCTATTCATTTGACTGTATCTCTCAACAGTCATTAGTAAGCTATGTCTGTTAAAGATATTTATATACATATAGCATCAATTGCTTCTATTTTTATACATGTCAATGTCACACGCAGCTTTTTTCTATAGGGTTATATGAATTGAACACATTATTGGCACATTGTGTCACTTCTTATAAATCACTTTTATCAAATAGTTCGGATATTTGCTTTCCTATTCTTTATTTATGGCTGTTTCTTATACCTCGGAACAGATTGCTAGCAGACGTTAAGCAAACATCTTGAAATTATATTAAGATGTTATGCATGAAGTCATGATAACTGTCTCTCCACCCCAAAGGTTATTTCGGAGATCTGCCGATGTAGTCCGCTGGAAGCAATGTAGCGCAGGCGGAAAGACAAGAGAAGCTGGGTACTAGGGACGAGTGGGATTTTGTTTTTCAGTCTTTAATTTTATTGAGGTTTAGGTTTTGTGAAAATGGTCAGGTTAGCGTTCAAGCTAGGCAGTAAACACGCTAGTGGGTCAAGTTATTGTATAAGCGGTTTCCAATCGAGAATCCTGAAACTTAGGGAACGTAGCAACACTGTGACAAACGGCAGAAATAACTGTTTTAACGCCATATTTCTTTTTTTGACGAGTAAAATAATCTGCAGCAGTGGCGTAGCTAGGGTCTTGGGTGTGTGTGTGGGGGGGAAGGGCAAGAACCTCGGTCTCCTAGGGGGATCCGGGGGCATGCTCCCCCGGAAGATTTTGGATTTCTAGGGTCTCTGAAACACTATTTCCTGCATTTTGAGGCAAGTATTTAAGAGTAATCTGAAAGCCATAAATTACATCATTTTGTTGTATCAAAAATGATACACGTCAGAATATCTTTAGATTTATTTACAAACAAAAGTTGTAAATGTAAAAACGGGTTGGAGGCATTTTGTATAGACACTTAGTATTGTATTTTATAGCATATGCATGCCTGCAATATATATTTATAACATCACTGTCTATTCACTTGGACTTAAAACAACTGTACCCCCCCCCCCCCTACCTACAAGTTTCTCCACGGATTTAAACTTTTCACGAGAACGGTCCCAACGGTGGAGACCATTGGGGAGCGACCGCATTGGGGGGCGACCGAACCTACGGACCTTGGCTACGCCATCGTCTTCAGGAGTTAGAGTAAAATAATATATTTATAACTATTTGTTATAAAAAAAAATTGAACGTACAACATTCCAATGCAACATCAATATTAATATAAATTAATATGAATTAATATAAATTCTTCTGGTTGCTCTATTTCTAATTTTAAAACTTTACTTATCAACAAATTCAAATTCTTTAATTATTAAAAATCTCAGTACACTGCTCTCTATAGGATATCTATCAAGCAATTGTTGCCAAGCTCATAGATAATCCTGAGGTATTATATGTATTTACCGCTCATCTTAGCAACTTTCGTCACTTTAGTGGAATAACCGACGCTCTGTGTCAATATTTACAACCTTTTCCAGCCGTCACCCAGGCTACACTGTATACCGGCGTTACACCGTAAGAATCATTATAAGGAATAAATCAACGGATTAATCCAGTATGTAAATTGTTTGTTCTTAGTTCGAGTGTGATTGTAGTAGAAAGCTAGTGGTGATGTCGTTTTAAGGTTTTTAAAGAAAGTAATTTAAGGGAAAAGATTGTTTTATCGTCGAGTTGTGGATGTTCAAGGTGATTACCATATAATGATAATAAATTAGGACCAGAGAGAAGTCTGAAACAACGTTGCATTTGCTTGCTTTGGAGGCTGTTGTGTGTCATTGTCTGAGTGTAGTCAAGGAACAAAAGATATCTACAAGCATTGGGATATTTTTTGTTGGATTGTTGTGTCGTGAAGTTGTATATATCAAGCCCTGCATGAAGATACTGACGATACAAGGACATATTGAATCAGTATTAGCAGACTTGTTTGTTTGCTTTGGAGGCTGTGATTAAGAAGAAGTCTAAATTTAGCAAAGGAACAAAAGTTATCTAGGCATCCTTCTTCGTTGGATTGTCATCCTGGAGTTGTATCAAGCGATACAAACTAACGATATAAAGATATTAAACCTAAACTAAAAAAGTGTGAGAAGAGTTTGTTTTGGAGGCTCTGTCATTAGGAGGACGTCTGGCATTCGTCAAGGAACACAAGCCAACTTAGTGGAGTTGGGTGAAGCAAAAGCGTTGACGCGGTATAAGGATATTAAGTCCAAACGAAAGAATTGTGCCTTGGAAGTTATTGTGTGCTATTAAGAAGAGACCTGATATTCAAGGAGGAGAGGTCGTTTGGGAGTTTTTGTTGGTTGAGTTTTTTATGGTTATCATTTGAACTACAAGTCGCTTATGTAGTGAGTGCATGCATATTAGTACAATAATGGCCCACCAACGTACAGCTCGCATTCTGCCACGATTAGACAAAGACTGCTTGACATTCCTGCCTTCTTCTGTTGCCTTCTCAAAAATTGAATGGAAGAAAAGTCCTCAAAACGACAACCCCCTTAATGGTCTTAAACCAAAGCATGACAAGTATACTGAATTTCCTTCGATCCTTGGAAACCGTATTGTTTCAGGATACGATCGTGATGATATTTATTCTGAAATTATCTCCAGACAACTGCTTGATGAGACTTTATCGAACTGGCAAAACACGAAGTATCTTCCACCGATAGTTCTTGAAAAGCCTAGCCCAAAGCTTTCAGGAAATTTCAAAAACACACACGCAGCTAGTAACTTGCTTTATTATAAACCAAAGACTAAGTCAAAATCTACTTCAACAAACTCCAATTCAATGTTATCATCAGATATTTTGAATATAAATTCAGTGGTTTTAAGTAAGAAACCGAAACGACAACTTACGATTTCAAAGAATAGTTTTCCTGCGGAACAAGTTTCACAGAAGTGCATTCATGTTGATGAAAAAGGAACGGAAGTGTTTAAAGACAAAAGGGTTGGAGGAAAGTCGTCGTCAAATTATCAAGAAGAGAAGAGCTCGGAGTGTAAGATAAATGATAAGGAACTTCAAAGAACAAAAGGAAAAGCTAAATATACAAGAGTTCGGTTTGCATCGAGGGATTCTGTTCGCGTTTTCCCAAAGATTGAAATGTAAAATGAAAGAAGGGTTGCTGGAAACTCTTTTTCAAATTACGAAGGCAAGAAGTCGGACTGAAATGAAATGCTAAGACAATTCAGTGAACAAAGAACAAAGCGAAATACATGCAAGAGTTTGGTTTGCGCCAAGGAAGTCCGTATGTTTTTTTAAAAGGGTTGATAGAAACTCGTCGTTTTCAAATTACGAAAACAAGAGGTCGAAGTGAAATATAAATTCCAAATCAATTCAGGGAATTTTTGTTTACACTCTTTACGATGGACCTTCGCTCAAAGAAAACTAAGTTCAATAATTTCGGCAGTACTCAAACCTTACTATATTTCTAAATGTACAAGAGTTCGGTTTGCATCCAGGGATTCTGTCTGTGTTTTGAAGTCATGCCGGTTTGATGTTCTATCTGAAAACGAAATTCAGAAATTGTTTGGAAAAAAATTAGGCTGATATACCGAGCAAATACTAGGTAATACTAGCTTAAAGACTTCGAGTTTCCAATGATTTTTTGCCAGCATAGCTTTGACATTTGGTTGGTACAGGACGATTCATTAGTTTACTAAAGACGCACTTTTGAAAGTTGTGACTTGACAGAATATTTTTTGGATCTGAAAGAATGCTTATAGGAAGAACAATGTTTTATCAAGCTTTGAACAATATATTGCACTAATCACTGAGGCTTTATTTTTAATTTTGCCGTAATGATATACATAAACAAAGATTACTTTTTGATTCAATATACCGCGGTCATTATAAAGAACTGAGAATGTAATGAGAAAATTGCAAAAGTGGTATGATATATGCATGTCATCGTTAAACTGATAATATAGGGATGACGTCACGGGAATGCGCAAGGGATTCGTTTGCTTTCGCCATCAGTTGCTAACGTGAGAAAGTCGTAGCCATCACAACAGAATAGACAGTCAACTATTCTGTACCGTTGCGATCTTTAGTACGAGTTTTGTGGAAAATTTCGTAGTCTACACAACGATTTCCTGGTTTTAATACAAAATAATTAAAGCAATTATTGCTTGTGTAGTATATGCTAGCGTAGTTGTTTTTTATGGTATATAACGAAGGTTAAATTAGTTCTACCAGAAAATAGATTGTTTTTTCAAGCAAAGAAGTTAAATTTGACGTAATGTTTAAAACACGAGCAGGAGTGTTTTATCAGATTTAAAACCACGAGGGCGCTGCCCGAGTGTTTTAGATCTGATAAAACACGTGATGCGAGTGTTTTGAATGGCTTCAAAAACGATTCGTTATTGGATGTTATGTTCATTAGTATTCTTTATATAAAATTGTAAGTTCATTAGTATTCTTTATATAAAATTGTATGTTCATTAGTATTCTTTCTGACGTCAAGACGTTTTATCAGGTATAAAACCACGGACATGGTACTGATTTCCTTTGTGTTTTCCTCATGAATTATTAATGAGTTTTTGAATTGTATTTGTGTTACTGCTGTGAACTTAATATAACTCTGAAGATCCCCGTAGTTTCGAAATCTGTCAGGAGGATAATCAAAATCAGACAGGAACGAAAAAAACTCGTTTGACATTATATTTTGAAATTCGTTTGACATTATATTTTTAGATAATGCTAATACTTACTTATTTAGTTATAATTATGTTTTAAACATTGTTCATTATGCACGTTTGAATATTTTTATATTTGAAAGGAGTCTAACAATTCAAATAAGTTTTTTGTCTATACTCAGTTACAAACATATATCAGTAAATAGTAACAGACTTTGTCTGTTTTATTTTACTCAACTGACATGCTACTGAAGCTAAGACATGCAGCTCGACAGTTTCCAGATTAATATTCTTGACAGTTTAAATAAGGTTATACATGCTTATTCTTATACATCTATTTTATATCGTTAACATTACGTGCATGTTAACGTACTGAAATGGTTTGAATCTATAGGAGTATTATTTATTAGTAGTACATCAGTGTTTATGAAAGTCAGTTGCTTGTCTAGGTTAGTGTATAGTCTTGAGAAAGACTGTTAGTGCTGCTGGTAGTGACTGACGTTTCAACGGTCTTGGCGACTTCAGATTTGACTCTGAGACTGATGACCGACGCTAAGGCAGTCGAAATATCAGTCACTATATACAAGCACCATTACATATATAACAATCTTTCTCAAGACTACACTAACCTAGACGAGCAACTTTAACGAACATGTACTAAAATTACGTGTTTTAAATCGCAACTCGCTACCGTGACACCAATCTCCAGTCCCTAGGGTAACTATAACGAAACGATAGTTCTAGTCCAAAGCTCTTCAATAGGACACCCGCCACGTCACTGCCTGCAGATGAAACAATGTCACGAGTCAAGTTGTTTCCACGTGTTTCAGCGCTTAAACATATGTTTCAGTCACTATATACAAGCACCAATATATAACAGTCTTTCTCACGACTACACTAACCTAGACGAGCAACTTTAACGAACATGTACTAAAATTACGTGTTTTAGATCGCAACTCGCTATATACTGACACCAGTCTGCAGTCCCAAGGGTAACTATAACGAAACGACAGTCTTAGTCCAAAGCTTTTCAATAGGACACCCGCCACGTCACTGCATGTAGATGAAACAATGTCACGAGTCAAGTTGTTTCCACGTGTTTCAGCGCTAGTTAAACATATGTTTTATTTTATTTCACGGATGAACGAACACACTAATAAACCTGTTCTGACAGCAACACACGATGACAGGTATATCAAAGCGAGTCCAATATAACCAATGTTTAAACTTTTACTAAAGCCGTATAGCAAGGATTATACAAAATTCACAATTCCTGTGATTTTTGACAAAGCGTACGCGAACGTAGTATCAGATTTTCTGTTTGATTTCAACAAAGAGACTTTTGTATTTTGGAAGTTCCTCTTTTATTTCATTGTGATTCAAACACCAGCGTGATCTGTCACCTCAAACTGAGCCTCGGCAAACAGTCCAGTGTGCGTATGCTTCAACTGTTTAAAAGTTCTGATAGATTCCGTTATATATTCTGCTTGTAAGGTACAGTATATAATAGTTATACTTTGGTGTTTCTACTACTTTTTTTGATTGGTTATTTTCTGAGAAATCGTTTTCAGTCAAGGAAGTGTTTTTGTATTTCATATTTTTCATTTAAAGATCGAAGGATTCCAGTTTGAGATAAAAAAAAGTTAGCGAGATTTGCTTTGTCGTATATATTTCCCCATATCGATTCCAGGGAAGGTATGTATATGATAATATGTATAAGTTTGTATAGCTCAATAGTAGTATGGATATTGGCTTGCCTGTAATTTGTTTATTTATCTGTGGCTTAGCAACTATTTGACTCTGTGCCAGCTTTAGGAGCAGAATATATTTATTTTCTTTACTATAGCAAAGATAGCTCGACGGGAAATTTTTTACAACAGATATGTGTATTAACTAACTCACAACTGCATTGAGTTAGAAATAAGATTGAGAACAGAGACATGAACAATTTGACAACAAGTATCCACGAGTTGTGTAAAGGCAGATATTTAACGAGACACAACCGAGTTGACTATAGCGTTCATAAATGCGGAGAACGAGTTGTCTAATTGTTTTAGTATAAATGACAACATATTATTTTAAATAAACAAACTGAAACTTTAACAAAATACGAGATTTCTGCTGCTATTGTCTTGTGTTTTTAAAGCGAACTGACATTTCGTTACTAGTGGTCTATTATACGAAAAGACAGCGGTGGATAGCTTTTGCGCAGGTATACGTAAACCATATCACATATATAGACCTTCTGTTCGTGTATATAAAAAAAACTTTCTCACTATAGTAAACCTTTGTCACTAACAAACCTTCACTAGCAAACCTTCACTAGTAAACCTTCCTCACCAGTAAACCTTCCTCACTCAGCCGAATAAACCTTCCTCATTAGTAAACCTTCCTCACTAGTATACCTTCCTCACTAGTAAACCTTCCTCACTAGTAAACCTTTCTCACTAGTAAACCTTCCTCACTAGTAAACCTTCCTCACTAGTAAACCTTCCTCACTAGTAAACCTTCCTCATTAGTAAACCTTCCTCACTAGTAAACCTTCCTCACTAGTAAACCTTCCTCATTAGTAAACCTTTTTCACTAGTAAACCTTCCTCACTAGTAAACCTTCCTCACTAGTAAACCTTCCTCACTAGTAAACCTTCCTCACTAGTAAACCTTCCTCACTAGTAAACCTTCCTCACTAGTAAACCTTCCTCACTGGTAAACCTTTCTCACTAGTAAACCTTCCTCACTATAGTAAACCTTCCTCACTAGTAAACCTTCCTCACTAGTAAACCTTCCTCACTGGTAAACCTTTCTCACTAGTGGTAACCCTTTCTCACTTGTAGTAAACTTTCCTCACTAGTAAACCTTCCTCACTAGTAAACCTTCCTCACTACGTTAAACCTTCCTCACTATAGTAAACCTTCCTCGTTATTAAACCTTCTTCACTAGTAAACCTTCCTCATTAGTAAACCTTCTTCACTAGTAAACCTTCCTCATTAGTAAACCTTCTTCACTAGTAAACCTTGCTCACTAGTAGTAAACCTTGCTCACTAGTAGTAAACCTTCCTCACTAGTAAGCTTTCCTCACTATAGTAAACCTTCGTCACTAGAAACCTTCCTCATGCACTAGCTAGTAAACCTTCCTCACTATAGTAAACCTTCCTCGCGGGTTGTACCCGCATACCCGCCCGCAGCTTTTTGCCAACTGGTTACAGCATTTAAAGAGCACTTAACTTGTTGACTCGCTCTTCTTCTTCAGTCGTTCGTCAATATCAGCGTTCTTCCGTTCACACGCAACAACGTTCTGTCTGAAAGTCCAATATATATATACGAGAACTTGAGTAGATATAATCCTGACTTGCCGCTTATAATTTGGGTAAGAGACTTTTGTATAGTATAGCGCAAAAAACCTCGGAAATGCATGTGTAGCTAAGAATCGCAGATTTATCAGCTGTTGCCATGACAATGTTGTACTGACAAACGGTGAAACCCAATGTGTAAGCGGTCGTATGGGATGACTCAAAAGAACTCTCCCAGTCTTTCCGCGACTTTTCCCAAATATGTCGTCAAATATGTTTTTCAAAAAGCTATGCCGGTAAACCAGATTTCAAACTATACGTTGTGACGTTTTGTTGTGGTTAGGTTATCCAAAAGATTGCTAAAATCTTGAGACTCACTGAAGCTTGCCAACAAATTTGGGAAAAACCTATTTGACGACATATTTTGGAAAAGCCGTGGAAAGACTGGGAGGGTCTATTTGAGTCATCTGTTTTTCGTGACGAGCTGTATAAGAAACACTATTTTCTCAACTCAGCCTAAACAGTTCTTACATATTTTGCATCTATTAAAGTGCATATGAAACGAAAATTAAGTTTGTCTTATTTGAAAGAACACTTAAAATGGTAGAGTAACATCTTTTGCAGTTTTTCGTTTCCTTGTTTCGTTCTTGAGATATTTCAGTTTGTTTGATATGCAAATTAAACATTTTGACGTCACACGTGCATAATGAGTTATCGAAAAAGTTATATATCTTTGTTAGTATCAAATATAATCACTTGAAAATCCGGCTACATGTTTAGTGTTGTGGGCGAAACACATCCACATGCTTCATTCAAATTAATTTGGTTTGATTATAGAAAAGATATCAAACCTTCTCCGATAGCTCATTATGCACCTACGACGTCAAAATGTTTAATTTACATATCAAACAAACTAAAATATCTCAAGAACAAAGCAAGGAAGCGAAAACCTGCAAAAGATGTTACTCTATGATTTTAAGTGTTCTTTCGAATAAGACAAACTTAATTTTCGTTTCATAGGCACTTTAATACGAAATCAAGCTATTTACGTTCTTAAATAGGTTCTTATATTTTTATGGGGAAAGGTGCTTGTTGTTAAAAAATCCTATTATATAAGGGCAGTAAGATGGAGAATATGAAGAAGTATAGCGTTCTTATTAAATCAATATCTCATCATGTTCCAGAGATATTCAGGTTTTTGTAACATGCAAATGAGATGCCTTATGATGTCATCTACTCCACACAGATTAAAAAAACTTCCCCAAATGAGGAACATGTCAAGCACTAACTGTGTATATTGCAATGTACCATTGGTATTAGAACAGCTTCAAAGTTTCAGCCACAATCTAACTATTATTCCCGTAGATATTCCTCCTTTACGGAATAAGTGGTGTAGATGACGTCATAAGGTATCTTATTTGCATTTTTTTAAAACCAAAATATCTTTGGAAAAAGATGAGAAATTGAAAAATCGAAGAAGCTATTCTTATTTATTTAAAAAACACTTCTAAATAAAATCAAAATTGGGATAGACAATTTTGGCGTCTTACTGGCCCATGGTTTCTTGTTTCTACGTCATATTTATTATCCTTGGGTTTTCCCCAATCGCATGCATTACGTCATTTCACAATATTAATACAAGTAATTGTACGGTATAATATATCAACATGCAGAAGCGTCTTTGATCAAGCTATTCACATTTGCCATTAATTGTTAAATTTGTTATGTTTATCAATCTTGCCTGGTTTCTATAACAAGTAAGTTTACTATTCAAACTATAGTAACCGATAGAAGTAATTATATATCAAGTTTAGTTAGTTTCAGAAATTGCAGCTTGATGTTAGTAATAATTGTCAGTTGTTTGCTGTACAAGCTGTGTTAGTTAGTAATACTCAGAAAAACTCTGAGCTCTAAGCGGGACTCGAACCCGCAACCTTCTGAATGCTAGCCAGACGCTCTAACCTTAAATAACCTTGCTCTGCTGTCTGAGTTCTAGTGGCCCAATGGTTAGAGTGTGGTTACCCAGTGGTTACTGCACGTGCCTTTCACCTCTGTAACCTGGGTTCGATTCCTGCTCGATGCAGTTATCTGATTAAAATTTTGCCGTGGCCACATGTAAGAAGAGTGTTTCCAGTTTGACTTTGGCAAACACCACAGATTTTCTCCAGGTGCTCCAGTTTCCTCCTGGCTCTTGTATACTAACACTGGACCACTTTTGGCATTAGGGAGAACAGTTTAGATATGACTGACGAGGTTATCCAGTACAAATAGAATTATTTTTGTCAGATGTTCTTCAACTGATTCTTGCGAATAAGAACTTGTTTCTATACTTTTATGTCATGATGTGTTTAGTATAGGGTTAATCAATTTTCACGAGTGCACGTGTAAAAGATTTCTCATCGTTCGTTCGTTCGTTCGTTCGTTCGTTTCTCCGAAATCAATAGGCACGGCACTGCATGCCTTTTAGGACTATAGGTCTTACAACTTAAATCAAACGTATATGAACACTGTACCTGACCAGTTACGTTTGGGGGGGGGGGGGGCAAAACATTTTTGCCCGAAAAATTAAGAGTCGACTGTCGATTATTAGATCGTATTCAACATACGATCATGAATATTTAACAGCAATATTACCCGAATTTACCCGAAATTTCTTTCAAAAAATGCCCGAAATTTTCATTTTTAAAACGTTTGGGGGGGGGGGGCGCAATTGCCCCCCCCCCCCCCCCCCCCCCCCCCCCCCCGCCCCCCCCGTCTGGTACGCCTATGGATTCAGCACGAGACAGCCCAGACTGTTTATTAACTTCCTAAAAACCTTGATAACAAAGAACTGAAGAACACAGTTCTTGAACAATTCTCATTCCGTTCAGCAACAGAAACAGCAACAGCAACAGCAACAGCAACAGAAGCTATACGATACAAGATGTATACTTTATTCAACACTTTGACACAGAAACTATTCCGGAACAATCGTTTTATGTATATGAATATAGAAAGCCTGTCCGATATATGGTTTTCGTGCTGGCGCCAACGTTAGCCGGTATGTAGTCGGTATAAACGTGGCCTTGCCGTGCGGAACATATATCGGTGCCAAACACATGATGATATTGGCTTCGTGTACTGAGGATAGCTCTGGAAGATTGCAGCTTAAGGAAAACAAGAGTTTCCTGTGTGGGGACGGATGTGTGGGTGTGCTATACAACCTATTTTATCTGAAAGGTTCTCTTCTCTTTTCAGTTCATCTTACTGTTTCTCGAAAATCACGCATACCAGTATACGTCACGTTCTTAATTTTAAACTTCTTTATTCATCGTAGCTGGATGCTGCCTACGCAACACTATACTTTTATATAAGAATACGAAAGACTAGCTTGATCATATCCAGGTTAAAATAATAAAAGATTATGTAAAGTAAATCAGAAAAATAAACCGGTTTACTCTCATGAAGACCTCCAGCTCAAAAACCTCAATATTTCATTCTCTAAAATCTATTTTTACATACACATGCAGCACTCTACTTTTAAGCCCTAATCAAACGAGAACGCAAGTCATCGCAAGTTGGCAGTCAGAATTTCTGTGGCGGTCGTCGAACTCCCCAAATTAACAAAATAAAGGTTTCATGCAGTGTTTAAACCAGTTTTAACTTTGTCACAGTACATGATATTTTCGGGAAACTATTCAGAACGGCTGGCTGAGATAGCGTGACTGCCAACTTGCGATGACGTCCGTCCCCGTTTGATTAGGGCTTTTTATTACTCTGATATATGAAAGGCATTGGCTTGAAACGTCAGTATTTCGTTCTCTAAAATCTCGACGTTCACCACCTTTAAGATTTTCTATACATCATAACACACTGCCTACACAGCACTCTACTTTTATATTACTCTGATAAAAGGCGTTGGCTTGAAACGTCAGTATTTCGTTCTCTAAAATCTCAACAGTTTACCACCTTTAAGATTTAATTATATGCATCGTAACATACTGCCCACACAGTAATCTACTCTTATATTTCTCTGATGAACAGGACGTCATGCAGATTGACACGTCAGTATTTCGTTCTCTACATTGTTTCATGAGTGTATGTCGAAAAACAAAGAAACCTTTTTTTCGTTACTAGTATTCGTATAGCTTTTTTTTCTTTTTTTTTTTTTCGCGGTAAGTGTTGTTTTGGAGAACTACTTGTCATTCCACTCCTTGTTCTTTGGCAAACAGGAACTTAAAAGATTCATTATAGACAACTATATATACATCACAAGACAGGCATCGTAATCTAATCCTGTATCACAGCTCTCGGTTGAAAGTCGGACAACAGGAGGACAGTAGACGAACAGTGTGTTGGATATACATAAGGCCTATATCCTTGTATCCTACGTGTGGAAATTGTATTTGGAAAACTGTAGCCATCAGTATTCGCGTGTCGCCGACAAAACGCACAATTTGGCTTGGGGATTGTGAAAGGAAAGTTTACTGGCTACAAGGAACTCATTTAGGCCAAGGTATTTGTTTTACATTGTGTATTTTACATTGTGTGTTCTACATTGTGTGTTTTACATTGAATGCAATGTTTTACTCTTTCAATGCGGAGTGTGGGTCCTAAGTATTTTACCCTGATTTACGCCAGACAATTTTACTCGTCACAAAGAGTAGAATTCACCGACGAGAAAAGGATTAAGAAGAAGCTAAAAACCGACAATCCCTTAATTCTTCCTAAATGGCATCAGACTGTCACTTAACTCTGGTCACAGGGTGCCCAATTTGGCAGTATATGACTAAAGAAAATCAAATTATTAAACTTACTTGAACTGGAACAAAATCACTTTGAACCGATTTGATTCAGTTCAACTTGGAAATGTTAACACTAAAACACTAAATGGCTTTCATTGGTCATTTCGTGTTTTATATTTAATATTTGAAGGAATCAAACTGTTCAAAGTGATTTCTTCCCGTTCAATTGTTCAAGTAACTTCACCAATTTTATTTTTTTATTAATCATAATGCTAAACTGGGCACTCTGTGCTCTGGTGAAAGGCTCCGCTCGTAACGTCAGCCTTTCCGTTACCGAAAACCTCGGCAGTTTCAGTTTCCATCGTTTCACTTTGCTCTATCTGAAACACTGCCTACGCAACACTCTACTTTTTTACACTATCAGACTGTCAAGTCTTGTGTCAATTTTACTCGTCACAGAGAGAGTTGACCGACAGGAAAGCCGAAAGCTTGCATGGAAGGGGTTAAGAACACGTTGAAAACTGGTGATCTTTTAAATATTCTTTCTATACTCTCAAGTCTCTGGTTAATGCCATACGATTTTACTTGTCACACAGAGAGTCAAATTCATCGACAGGAAAGGTTTAAGAACAAGTTGAAAAACTCTTCATTATTTCTAGGCCACATATATACGACCTTCAAGTCTTTTTTTATCTATTCTGCATAACCGAGATCTAAGATAATAATTGTCAGTTGTTTGCTGTTCAAGCTGTGTTAGTTAGTAATACTCAGAGTTTTTCTGAGTATTACTAACTAACACAGCTTGTACAGCAAACAACTGACAATTATAACTAACATCAAGCTGCAATTTCTGAAAGATCTAAGATAATTAGTTATAATTACAGTAGAGAGTAGAGGCTAGTTGTATACTATTTATACACTTCACTTATATACGGCATATTAACATATGCTATATAGACACTGTATATTATTCTGGCTCGAACGTTTTTAAGCGTAGCTTCTTAATTAAAAAGTTACTGTTCATATTTATATCATATGATATGATATAGGTGCTGAGTGTAAATGTTTTTCGAGCCATTTTACGGACTCGAACCCACAACCTTCTGATCGCCAGTGAGACGCTCTATACCATTGAGCCACTGGGATTCAGATGATTTGAACGTATGTTGAATATGTGTACAACCCACAACCTTCTGATCGTCAGTGTGACGCTCTAAATTCTATAACCATTGAGCTACTGAGACTTAGATGGAGAGCTAAGGTTACAAATGTGTACGATCTACCATTGAGCTACTGAGACTCAGATGGAGAGCTAAGGTTACAGATGTATACAACCTGTAACTTTCTGATGACCAGTGAGATGCTCTACTAACCATTAAGCTACTGGGACTCAGATCATTTGAACGTAGGTTGAGTCCGATGTATGACATTATGTACTGCTATGTGCAAGTATGATGATGTATGTTAATGTCGTAGTGCATGTTGTTAAAAGAAGAGATGGATATGCTAGCTCGGATATGAGAATTGAATGAAAATGTTCCTTGAGCTATTTCACTACGAAAATTTTCTGTCTAATATAGGTACTGTAAAGTTTAACTATATTGCTTTGCACGTTTGTTGATATCTTTTTTAATATAAAAAACAATCAATATACAAAACATTTCTCTCTGACGAAGGGCCTTCGCTCAAAACGTTAGAAACTACGTTCAATATTTTTGGCAGTACTCAAACCTTACTATATTTCGGTTTGTATATCAACACTGCCTACGCAGAACACTACTTTTACTTTACAAAAGAAACTCTTTGAAATGTCACTACCCTAACCGCAAGCACATTCAGTTTTGACCATCCTCTTCTTGAGTAGCGCTTGTTCTTTCTTCTCACTTGCGTCTCAAGTCTATACAAAGAAATGAACGATCCTGTTTCTTTTTTCTGATAGAGTCGTATCACGTTTACCACCTTATATCACGTATAGATTCTATTTTTTATACAAGCATATAGCGAACAAGCATTTCTGCGACTTCTAGTGTGTACGCTGTTATGTAGTCTTGTCTATAAATACTTATATGACGTCAACGATAATGAAAGAGTGACGTAATGGCGTTTGACACCAGATATATCGACAGCCCATCACTTTTAGAACATTGCCTGTCGAGCATTTTATATTACTTTGACGAAAGCTTTGCTTGAGACGTAGTCAAACCTCGACAGTCCAGCACTTTTAAGATTTTCTATACATCTCAACACATGCCTACACAGCACTCTACTTTTATAGTACTCTAATGAAAGACTTTGGCTTGAAACGTCAGTATTTCGTTCTTTAGTTCTCACTTTATCTCATGCTATCCTAATTCATTCCATTCCATCCTATTCTATCCCATTATATCGCATCCTATTTAATTTCTTTTCACATCACCTTACTTCACATCATGATCTCACCTCACCTCACCTTAACCTTAGCTTACCACACCTCACCACACCACACCACACCACACCACACCACACCACACCACACCACACCTCACTTCACCTCACCTCACTTCACCACACCACACTTCACCACACCTCACCTCACTTCACTTCACCTCACCACACCTCACCACACCTCACCTCACCTCACCTCACCACACCTCACTTCACCTCACTTCACCTCACCACACCTTACCTCACCACACCTCACTTCACTTCACCTCACCACACCTCACCACACCTCACCTCACCTCACCTCACCACACCTCACTTCACTTCACTTCACCTCACCACACCTCACCGCACCTCACCTCACCACACCTCACCTCACCTCACTTCACTTCACGACACCTCACCTCACCTCATCACACCACACTTCACCACACCACACCTCACCTCACTTCACCTCAACACACCTCACCACACTGCACCACGCCACACCTCACCACACCCTCACCTCACTTCACCCCACTTCACCTCACCACACCACACCACACCACACTTCACCACACCTCAACACACCTCACCACACTGCACCACGCCACACCTCACCACATCCTCACCTCACTTCACCCCACTTCACCTCACCACACCACACCTTACCTCATTACAACTTACCATACCACCTCACCTTATCTCACCTCACCTCACCTCATCTCACCACACCTCACCTCACCTCACCTCACTTCATCTCACCTCACCTCACCTCACCTCACCTCACCTCACCTCACCTCACCTCACCTCACCTCACCTCACCTCACCTCACCTCACCTCACCTCACCTCACCTCACCTCACCTCACCTCACCTTACCTCACCTCACCTTACCTCACCTCACCTTACCTTACCTCACCTCACCTTACCTTACCTCACCTCACTTCACTGGACCACGCCATACCTCACCACACCTTGCTTTACTTTACGTTATTTTAAAGATGGAACATTTTGAAATAGAAGAAAGCGCTAGAGTGAAAGGAAAACAAAATGTGATCACAGTATATGATGAAGTAAGTAAACTAACATTTAGCCCAACATTCAGACCGTTACTACAATAAAAAATCGTATCACTCCTGACCGATGAAAAGAAGAAACGTATGTACCATGACAACGGTGACGTCACTATTGACATGCACCGACAGCATATTCCGACAATGTGCCATTTTGAATTTTACAAGATATCCAGCTACAAAAACATCGATATATATCAAAAAATAATTTCCATCAAAATTCTGTCTGTCGTTCTGGCACCAGAGGAAACGGTATCTATCAATTACTTTCAAAACCAATAACTCAGGAATGCAGTGCTATCGTTATTTAAATTTAATTATTTTTAGATTACCAAAAATGTGTTAACAGATGTTGACAGCAAGTTTCTGTTCTCTGAGGACTTATCTACTAGGCCTAATAGCCCTTTACACAAGGTAAGTTTATTTTAGGAAGGAAGGGAGGGAGGGAGGGAGAGAAGGCGGAAGGGAGGGAGGGAGGGAGGGAAGGAGGGAGGGAGGGAGGGAGGGAAGGAGGGAGGGAGGGAGGGAGGGAGGGAAGGAGGGAGGGAGAGAAGGCGGAAGGGAGGGAGTGAAGGAGGGAGGGAGGGACTGAGGGAAGGAAGGGAGGGAGGGAAGGAAGGAAGGAGGGAGGGAGGGAGGGAAGGAGGGAGGGAGAGAAAGAGGAAGGGAGGGAGGGAGGGAGGGAGGGAAGGAGGGAGGGAGGGAGGGAAGGAGGGAGGGAGAGAAAGAGGAAGGGAGGGAGGGAGGGAGGGAGGGAAGGAGGGAAGGGTGGGAAGGAGGGACCCTCCTTCCCTCCTTTCCTCCTTGGGAGGGAATGGAGGAAGGAAGGAAGGAAAGAAGGCAGGAAAGAAAGGATGGATGGATGGATGGATATTATATTATTGATCATGAAATACGTTTGTTTGTAATACCGTTGATTTAGCCTGAAGAGTTTGCTTTAAAGAAAATGCGACGAAAACTAAAGAATAAAGTAGGTATACTCTATGTACCGTTGTTATACAAGAACCAGCTATTCTAATTTTAGGATCAACTTATGTGATGGGGATGTAAATGCAAAAAATTTAGCTTGTAGTTTCTTAATCACTAGGTTCTTATATTCGTGAGTGTTTAATGTATGTTATTGATCCACCATCTAGTTATCTGCCCAAGAAAGTCGAAGAAAGAAAAAGGAATATGTAGAAAATTTAGAAAAACGGTAAAGCTTAAAGTTATACTGATTAAAACCAAAAGAGTATAAATTAAACAACTTAAAAAATTTAAGCAATTATATTACTCTATCATATAATATATTTCATGAAAGGTTTTTCAAGCATTTGGGACAGTTTTAGAAATATTTTTATTAACATTGCTTTTTTCTATAGTGTACGTATGTTAGACGTCGAAAACGATATATTAAGAAGAAAAGTTGAAACTCAACATCAATCTATAAGGTGAGTGATTTTAATAAAGTAAATTATACAATACCATGGTTGCTGTGCGTGTTTTCATTGGTTGTTGGCCATGATCTATTACAGGACAGACTCATGGACACGTCAGATCACGTCAGCTGACTTGCTTTTTTCCTTCTTCATGCCCCAAAATCCGGCAAGATTTTCGATAAAAACTTTTTTAAATTTTTGTATTGTATAAAACAAATAGATTCCATTTTTTGGTTGTCTGTTCAGTTATAGATGCACAGAAGACGTAACAACGTGGTAAGAACAAAAAAGTGGCCCATGAGACGCAGTCGAGTGGGTCACTGATGTTCTTACCACGTTGTGACGTCATCTGTTCATCTATAACTGAACAGACAACGGCAAAATGGAATCTATTTGTTAACTAGGTAACTCGGAAGACTGTAGACGTGTAATAATTTTGCTAGTACTAAAGAACAGTTTTTAAGAATCATTTTTGTAGCCCATGCCAGTGCTCTGATCGACCACTGAGCTACGGAAACCGTTGCTAAGAGCTTAGAGCTTAGTTATATACAGCTAAATCAATTAAGGTTGTCCTGGTCAAAGCCAAAAGGTCAAAGCCAAGCGCGAAAATGCTCGTTAATAATCCCCAGAGAGGCAAGTTTGGTTTATTTGTATGATTTTGGCTTATAAATATAGTAAATGTGTGCTTCGCTATTTAAATAGTAATTCACATCGTACTTTTCGCGCTTGGCTTTGCCCTTACGAAAATTTCATATAAGACTTCATATACGATTTCATATATGAAATGTCAATTTCATATATTAAGTTTGTAATTTCATATATGAAATTAAACATTTCATATATGAATTACAAATTTCATATATGAATTACAAATTTCATATATGAAAATGTTCCAATTCCATATATGAAATTTCTTATTCCATATATGAAATTTTTATCTTCACACAAAAATTTCATATATGGAATAAGAAACTTCATATATGGAATTGGAACATTTTCATATATGAAATTTGTAATTCATATATGAAATGTCTAATTTCATATATGAAATTACAGACTTAATATATTAAATTGACATTTCATACATGAAATCGTATATGAAATCTCATATGAAATTTTCGTAAGGGTGACCTTTTGGCTTTGGCCAGGACAATTAACCTTAATTGATTTAGCTGTATATTCGGAATCCCAAAGTGCGAGTTCAAATCCCGCTCGAATTAGCCGAAAATTTTCGGTTGACTTTAGCATTGTAAGACATCATGAAAAATTTTCTTAGTTATATATATTACAAGTAAATGTTAATACTCGAAATTTATCTTTCCCCCAAATCTCAAAAACATGCAGTTCAATAAATCTCAAATGTTGGATCCATTATCGAAATATTTTTGACAATTTTGTTTTGTAGGTCATTAACCTTTCAACTGAATAAAATGAAACCTGCAGATGAAAACGAGAAAAAGATTACTAGTTGTCAAACTAAAGGAACTCAGACTGGAATCTGCCTGAAATGGTTAGAAACCAACTTTCTTTAAACGTCATTTATTTCTTCTTTGCCCGTTGGGTTTTTTTTCTTGCTTGCTTACTTGCTTGCTTGCTTGCTTGCTTGCTTGCTTCCTTCCTTCCTTCCTTCCTTCCTTCCTTCCTTCCTTCCTTCCTTCCTTCCTTCCTTGCTTGCTTACTTGCTTGCTTCCTTCCTTCCTTCCTTCCTTCCTTCCTTCCTTCCTTCCTTCCTTCCTTCCTTGCTTGCTAGCTAGCTTGCTTGCTTCCTTCCTTCCTTCCTTCCTTCCTTCCTTCCTTCCTTCCTTCCTTCCTTCCTTCCTTCCTTCCTTCCTTCCTTCCTTCCTTCCTTCCTTCCTTCCTTCCTTCCTTCCTTGCTTGCTAGCTAGCTTGCTTGCTTCCTTCCTTCCTTCCTTCCTTCCTTCCTTCCTTCCTTCCTTCCTTCCTTCCTTGCTTGCTTGCTTACTTGCTTCCTTCCTTCCTTCCTTCCTTCATTCCTTCTTTCTTTCTTTCTTTCTTTCCTTCCTTCCTTCCTTCCTTCCTTCCTTCCTTCCTTCCTTCCTTCCTCTCTTCTTTTTTTATTCTTTATCATATGTCCCCATTTACAACATCTTCCTTTTGAATCTTGGCCAAGGTGGCGTTGTAATTTGCAAATCTTGGCCAGATACAGCATCCCGACATTCTTCGTGGTTCCCGAAATATTTTTGATCTTATAGCTGCACCGAATCAACGAACTAATCCTTTTAATTAATCCTTTATCTATCAAATCTATTTTGTAGTTATGTACAGAAGCAAGCTTCATGCAATACGGACGCTAAAGACGATTTTAGAGTTCAGACTGGAAAGAATGGACGAATTGTAGTTCGCTCAGAATTACTCGAAGAACATTACACTTCTGAAAATCATCAAAGTGAATACACGGAATTAAGAAGCATATTGCATCCTTACAAACGACCAGTATTAGAATGACTCTAGTCTTTGATTCAACTAAATACTGTGACTTGAGTCGCACTGGAAAGAATCTGAATCGCAGTTGGAAACAAACCTCGAGATGACTCGTTCGTTCCTGAGCAGTCTTCAAAAACTTGTTTTGTAATGACTATAGAATCGGTTCAACTAAGTGTGGTTTGGGTCGCACTGGAGTTCTGGAAAGAGTTGATTCAAGTCAGTGGCTAAACGAATTTTAAAAAGATTCGACCCCAAATCAGTGTTACTAGGACTAGAAAAACACTACAAGATTCGAGATGACTCAGTTGTTGAGCAGCTTTCAAAAACTTGATTTGAAATGACTATAGAATCGATTCAACTGAGTACTGTGTCTTGGATCGCGCTGGAGGTTTGGAAAGAGTTGATTCGGAGTCAGTGGCTCGTAACCGTTTTTTAAAGACTCAAGCCCAAATCAGTGTCACTAACACAGGAAAAACACTACAATGTTTGAGATGACTCGTCAGTTGCTGAGCAGTTTTAAAAACTTGTTTGGATGACTATAGACATTGATTCAACGAAGTATACTGTAACTTGAGACGCATGCACCGCAGTTTCGCAAAGAGGTGGATTCAAGTCAGTGGCTGAACGTTTTTAAAATCGTTCAACCCCAAATCAGTCTCTCACTAGCAATAAAAACACTACAAGATTTGAGACATTTGGGAATTGGCAGTTGCTGGCCAACCAGTCTTGAAATAACTCTAATCATTGATCACAACTAAGTCCTGTGACTAGTTAAGTCGTGCTGGAGTTTTACAAAGAGTCGATTTTTGATTTATTTGCTATTAAATCGATTTTAAGACACTAAGAATCTTGTGGTTTTATTAGATTTTTATTAATTCTCACCCAGATTTAACCAAAAATTAATGCGTTGGTCCTTGGTCAATGATCAATCTTTCGACAGTACAGACAGACAGACAGACAGACAGACAGACAGACAGACAGACAGACAGACAGACAGACAGACAGACAGACAGACAGACAGACAGACAGACAGACAGACAGACAGACAGACAGACAGACAGACAGACAGACAGACAGACAGACAGACAGACAGACAGACAGACAGACAGACAGACAGACAGACAGACAGACAGACAGACAGACAGACAGACAGACAGACAGACAGACAGACAGACAGACAGACAGACAGACAGACAGACAGACAGACAGACAGACAGACAGACAGACAGACTAAACGTTCCGCATGAAGTGAATGGATCACGTGATCTTTCTTTCTGACGAATCTGATTGGCTAATGTCCAATGTTTGTCCGAAGTTTCCGATGTCCGAAGTTTTGCGAGAGCCAATCAAATCTCTCAATGCGTTAATTATCCACGCGTTGTTCATATATTACTGTTCAACGCTAAAATTATTGGCGACTTTTTTATCGGCGCGCGAGAAACATAGCGGGTAAAATAAGTCTGCTGTCTCCATGGTAACAAAGATGGAGTCCGTGAACGATGGAGTGATCATCTTCATTAATACTCTCATTTTGAGGTGAAAATAAGCTCTTAACTTTGCTTGCTTCATGTTTTCCTCTTTGGTAAAAGGAAGTGGGACATGGGATGGACGACTAGAGCTGCTAGAAGACGAGATCGTAAAGGTATTGAGTATAAAATATATGAATTAAATAACTCTCTTAGATACTTTGCATTTCAAGTTAGAAATGAAAGACAGAGAAAATGTAAGCTTAGAAGCCTTTAAAAAGAATATTAGAAAGAAAGATCTGGGAAGTATCTTAGACAGTGGATGTAGGGAATTGTGGATTGTGCTCTGAATAAGATCAACACGTTGCAGACTATCGAAATAACTTGGTAGATATAAATATTAATATTATGATCTTTTTCGTAACTCAACTTATTAATTTTCTTATTTTGTAAATATGTTATAATTATATTCTAATATATATTATACTGCATGTTATTTTCTTGAATTGTAATAGTTAAGTAGTGTTCCCAATTTTATTTAATACATGTACAGTAGCTAGTGCAGTTAAACATTGACAATGAAATAAAGTTGTTATTATTATTATTATTATTATTATTATTATTATTATTATTATTATTATTATTATTATTATTATTATTATTATTATTACTTACCGTGGGATTTGAATCCAACCTTCAAAACAACGTAGAGCGCAAAAAAGCCAAAAAAAAGCCTTTAGCACTGTTAAATTTGTCAATCTCTCGATTAGTTCACTCGGTGTTTTCGCAAAAGTGTGTACCTCCTTTATAGCAACGTTAAACGATGTAGGAGTTCATGTGAAGCATCAAAATTATTGTGTCAGAAAAATTATATCTATTGCCATCAGAACAACCTATTATATTTTTTGCTGCAGAAATAAGGAATGGACGAATCCTGACTTACTGAACTTTTAAGTTTTTAAGTAGCTTAGTTGTGATTCAAGTAGTCGATTGTAAATTACCTCGATGAGTGAGATTTACAATTGTTTGTTTAGAAAAAATTAATTAATAAAGTTTCCATTATTATTATTATTATTATACAAAATTTTCAGATTTTTTGTACGCTCGAAACCACTGCCAAGCATTCAAAATTTTCAGATTTTTATTACCCTTGGCATACCCTTCGAGCAGAGCCTTCTTGCATACCCTATCGAGCAGAGGAAGAAAAGAATGCTCTGCTGTATTCGTGTTTGGCTTCGTCCAAGATTTAGGATGAAGTAACCCGTTTAAGACCCGTTTAACCGGTTCTCATTTTGTTTTCTGCTCTGATTGGGACTGGGTTTGAGATTGTAACCAAGCAACTGACATGCATGCGCAATGGAAGCCAGTCACAAATACAGCAGAGCCTACTTTTCTTCCTCTCTCTCAGCGAAGAAATAAGGAAAAGAAGGCTAGCTGCTTGATTTTTGTATTTTTGTATGCTCAACACCACTGCTGAGCATTCACAAAAATTTTCAGATTTTTTGTACGTCAGCACCACTGTGAAAAAGATAAAATAAAAATAGTGAAAGTGAAATATTTTGTTGTTTTTATTAATAGTCAACGTTTGATGTGTTGTTTCCTTCCATCTCAAAAACATCAACTACTAAAGGAGCCAGTTTTTACAACAAAAATTCCCAATCAACTACACAAGAAAACGCTAATTTAATCCCACTTCCAAAAACGTTTCTAACTCGCAAAGGTGCTATTGTTCTCTTTGCGTCTCCGAATAACATGAACCAGAGTGAAAATGGAGAGTTTGACAAACATTACTGCAATGATTGTGGTTGTCCTGAAACACCAAAAGCAATAAGGAAAGAACAGTCGCAGCATTGTGTACAGAGTCCATTGGAAGACAAGGCTTTCTCGCGTCCAAAATCAATGAATTCATTCCACCAGCATTCTGCTGTTGGATGTAGAAAGAACAAAGTTAGACCAAAGACTGCAGTGTCGGGAATACCATCTGAACCAGAACTACCCAAAGCACATCCAAGGATCACTAGTGCTAAGCCAACTCCACCCACTAGAGGTACCATACAGTAGATAGTAAAAGACATTTAGTAGAATGGTAGTTTCAGACCTGGCCATAAGAATTTTTGCAGGCGCGCGACGGATCGCGCGCCTCATTAAAGTGAGGCGCGCGATTAAAAAATACGCTAATAGGGGTCGTAGAGACCAGAAAACAAGTTTTAATAGCATCGGAATTGAAACAAAATCAGCAGTAACTTATGAACTGAAACAAAAACGCTTGAAACGAAATGATCGCTTGAATTTGCCGAATCCAGCACTATAGGTTTTGTCCACCGAAAGTATTTAGATCCGTTGTTATTCGAATATTTACTCTATACGTCCAACAGGGAACTTTGAAATGATGCCGTGAACAACGAACTTCGCAATCTCGCAAGTTCGCAAGTTCGTTTCGAAGTTCGCAACTTGATTGGCTACTACGTAATGAATTTGCGAAGTTCGTCGCCAACTTCGGAAATAACGAACGAACTTTTGTAACTGCAGCTAATTGCATGGTGAAGAATGTTTGATATATGTTACTGTCGTGGCAATAGAAGCATTCCTTAAAAATATCGTTGCAATATATTCCTCAAGTTGATCAATTCATTTAATGATAATTATTGCTAACTTCCTGTTTTGAATTTGATTGGTTTCTGCTTTTTAAACAACCAATAAGAAACAGGATTATTTGCCAAACACCATGCAATCAAATTCAAAAGAGAATTCAAAACAGGAAGTTGTCAATGAATCTTATGAAATGAATTGTTCAACTTGAGCAATGTATTGCAACAATATTTTAGGAAGTAACGCTTCTATTGCCATGACAGTAAAGTGTTTATAAACCCAAATATGATATTACTGCATATAGATTCTATTTAATGTGTATAGTTGAATGCCAAAATGAAATTTGTTGTTATATTGAGGTTTGTATTTCCAAAATGGTAATGAGGATGATGTCTATGTAGGCATAATTTGCATACGCAGTGTTCCGTTACAGCAGAAATATTACCCAATTCACATATTAATGGGAATACTTCAATAGTATATTCTGTATTTTATCATTTTTTTCATTAAAATCTTCAAGCGGTTTATCTTAAGAAAAGAAAAACACACACACAAATGCCTACATTGACGTCATCCTCATTACCGTTTTGGAAATACAAACCTCAATATAACAACAAATAGAAGTTCAAGTCAGAAAACATTTTGGCATTCAACTATTCACGTTACATAGAATCCATATCAGTAATATCTTATTTGAGTTTATAGACACTTTAAATTCTTGCGGATGCAATCATGTAAAAATTATTTATTTAACTGAACTTTCGTCTTACCAATTTTCTAATTAAAAGACGTTTACAAACTAATAATTAAGTCTAAATTAAGTCCATCTTATTTGAAACAACACTTAAAATGATAGAGTAACATCTTTTGCAGTTCTTCGTTTCCTTGCTTCGTTTCTGACTTCTGAGATATTTCAGTTTGATATACAAATTAAACATCTTGACGTCACACTGAAGTACATAATGAATTATCGGAGAAGTTTATATATCTTTGCTACTATTATTATTATTAGTAAAATATTAAACCGAGGTCTTGCTGTAATACGCTCAAGACCGAGGTTTAATATTTTACCAAGTAGTTTATTATATGGCACTTTTTATTTCAAAATCAATCTTGTATTTCTTGGTCTTCGCTTCCTTTAACTTCGTCAAAACACCGAACTAGCGTTATTTTCTTCTGTTTCTTTCTCGTCTGGATGCTAGAATTTACTTTTATAATGTTCATCGTCGTCTATTTCATCTATTTTCGCCGTTTTTCGGCAATAAAAGTTTCTTATTAGGATTTTTTGTTTGTTTCCAATCGTAGGGCAGTAACAATTTTCATAATGCCCGTGGGCATTACGGAGAAATCTCGCCCCATTAGTAATAATAATTTGGTTTAATAGCAACAATATATAACTTCTCCGATCGATAACTTATAAATAATAATAACATTTATTTATATCGCGCAATTCAACTTTAAGGTTTTCAAATGCGCCTTACAATAATATTTGACATGGCCGAGTCGAAGGCATATTAAAGGCGCTCAGGCAGCCGCCATACGACACATATCGGCCCACGAATTACAGCTAAGACCTATAGGTGTTGGTTTTGCGGAGGGAGGAAAACTGGAGAACCCGGTGAAAAACCCTCGAAGCACAGGAGGGACCAACTAAACTCTACTCGCATGAGTCTCAAGCTCGAGAACAGGGTTATTCCCAGACGGTCACCCATCCAAGTACTAACCCCGTCCAATCCGGCTTAACTATTGGTGAGAAGCAGCGCCCTAACAGCACACGCCAACCGTGTTCCCAAATTATACACATGTGACGTTAAAATGTTTAATTTGCATTTCAAACAACCTGAAGTATTTCAACGACTAATCAAGGAAACGAAAAACTGCAAAAGATGTTACTTTGTCATTTTAAGTATATTTGTTCAAATAATTAGACAGACTTAATTTTTGTTTCGTAAGCACTTTCACGGTCAACAACCATTGAAAATGCACACAGAAGTGACGTTATAAATTATATAATGTATTTTAGCTTTAGGCAAACTTCCATTTCGAAACTTGTGTTCCGAATTTGAGAAAGAACTGGCGCCGAAGTTGGAAACGGTGAATGTTGCACATCCTTGTTCACCAGAGGCTCAGATGTTGGAAAGACACGAAATGAAAACACCAAATATTTGTACAACAAATGAACAAGTAAGTGTTGTACTTGTATTTAACTTGTGAAACCTTACAATGGATTAGGATTCCAAACTACTGTTTACAGAATTTTAATATTAACTTCTTAAGTGTCTATGATCCTAAATCCTAAAACAAAGGATGTGTAAGGTACGGTTCAACATAAAATCCCAGCTCATTATAGGCGCTTTGAAGTTTGCCGAGTTTCCAGACCATATCTCGATTGACTATGTTCTCGTGTCATAGGCACTTTAATTAACAATTATTCGCCGAAGGCGAGGTGAATATCGGTGAAAATAACCGAGACGAAGTCGAGGTTATATTCACCGATATGAACTGAGCCTGAGGCGAATAATTGTTTTAGTATAAATACACATTTTCGTACTTTTAGGAACAACATTTTCTTTAAAATTGTTAATTTCCTCGTCTGTCGCATTGACAACTTGACTGGCGGCCATTTTGAATAAACGCTGTAGGTGATTATCGAGAATTAATCCGAAGTAGCTCGACCAATCAGCGCGCGCGATTTTATATAATCACCTGTGTATTTATACTAATGGTTATTATCATGAGTCTTTGATAATTTAATATTTGTACATTTTTTAGGTACACTATGATAGAATTACAATACCAAAATCAGATTCAAAAAGTTTTTCAGAACGTAGTCAAGGGATAAGTCGAGCTTCGAGTGCATCACGGTATTCCTCCTTGTGGACGGTAGATGACGTATCCCTCAGTCGTTATGACAACGATTTTAACCCACTCACAGACACCGAACAATACTACCATGATTTAAAGTATCCTGAATCGGCTAGAACCCACAGAGACTCGTTATCAGAAGCATTTGATATGATGATGAGTAGACCTGTGTCGTCTGTACCAAGTTCTATCTGGGAGAGGTCCAGTGATAATGGTGTGTCTGTTGTTGAACCTGTAATAGATTATAACCTTGGTTTACCAGACGAAATGTCGTCACAATCCTTTCTAGATGTTATAGGTCGACCTGTTTCGTCAATGCAAGGTTCTGTGTGGGAACCACAAGATGGTGACAAAATTTGTGTACCCACGGAATCTGAAAGAGATGACAACAATAGCTTACAAGATGGACGGCAATCTAAAATGTCTTTTCAAGCTTTTGTAAATGTTGCTAGTCGACCTGTTTCGTCAAGCGAAAGTTCAGTGCGGGAAACATTAAATGAAAATAATGGTACTTATGTACAACCTGCTACAGATAATAACCTAGTTTGCTTAAAAGACGGGCCACTATCGAAAATGTCTTCCCAAGCTTTTACGGATGTTGTGAGTCCACCTGTTTTGTCAAGACGAAATTCTGTGGTGAAAACATTTAGTGATAATGATACTTCGTGGGTGGGAAACAAGATGGACAATTTTTCTGTCGTTGAAGACGGACATATGTCTAAAGCGTCTTCCCAAGTTTGTACATCAAATGCTGTTCCTTCAAGACAAGATTCTGTTTGGGAGAATTCAAGTGATAGTGGCGAATCCGACTTGAAACCTGGCATTCAGGATTATCCTAGTATAGAAGATGAACAAGTGTCTAGAGGATCCTCTCAAGTTTTTTATAATAAAAACGATTTCTACGAAATGGGAAATTTTTCTAGTAATGATTTTGGAACAAGCGGTGTAGGAAAAGCACGTACAGGATCTAAGGATTCTTTAGACTGTTCTAGTAAAAGAGATTTTCCAGAACTCGACAGTGTATCACGTATTGACAATTGTAGTACATATAGTTGTACTAGAACGACTCGTGTTAGAAGTGCACCATGTTCCACGAAAAATGGCGCTTCGAGATATTCACAGAAAGTTTCGTCAAGAAAGATATTAAGTGCAGGTGAGATTATTCTTCATCACCATCGTCATCGTCGTCGTCATCATCATCATCATCATCATCATCATCATCATCATCATCATCATCATCATCATTATCATCATCATCATCATCATCATTATCGTCATCGTCATTATCATTATCATCATCATCATCATCATCATCATCATCATCATCATCGTCATCATCATCATCATCATCATCATCATCGTTATCGTCATCGTCATTATCATCATCATCATCATCATTATCATCATCATCATTATCATCATCATCATCATCATCATCGTTATCGTCATTATCATCATCATCATCATCATCATCATCATCATCATCATCATCATTATCGTTATCGTCATCGTCATTATCATCATCATCATCATTATTAGTATCATCATTATCATCATCATCATCATCATTATCATCATCATCATTATCGTTATCGTCATTATCATCATCATCATCATTATTATTATCATCATTATCATCGTCATCATTATCATCATCATTATCGTTATCGTCGTCGTCATTATCATCATCATCATCATTATTATTATCATCATCATTATCATCATCATCGTCATCATTATCATCATGATCATTATGATTATCGTCATCGTCATCATCATCATCATCATCATCATCATCATTATTATCATCATTATCATTATCGTCATCATCATTATGATTATCATTATCATCATCATCGTCATCATTATATCATCGTGATCATTATGATTATCGTTATCGTCATCATCATCATCATCATCATCATCATCATCATTATTATTATCATCATCATCATCATCATTATCATCATCGTCGTCATCATGATCATTATGATTATGATTATCGTTATCGTCCTCGTCCTCGTCATCATCGTCATCATCGTCATCATCGTCATCATCATCACCATCACCAGTCAGTATCACCATTATCAACGCCACCAGCAGCAGTATGATCATCATAAGCATCACCATACTATCATCACCATTCCCACCACTATCATTACCATTAAAATCAATAAATCATCAGTACCATCACCACTATCACCATCATCATCACTTGCAGACATAACCCAGTTTCACCTTTTCTACGCCTATTTAGGTCTCCATAAGCCATCACCAACGCAACCTAATAACATGATATCACCAACACCTCCGGCAACTTTATCTGTCCGTATACCAAGTGCAACATCAGTGTACGACAACAACGATGAACAAGAAATAGTTTCTTTAACTGAAGACATTTCTGAACGAGATAACGTTCAGGAGTTAGCACAAGAGGACATTGCAAACCATTTTTCAGCCCATGGCATTTCTGAGCGTGATAATATTCAAGAACTAACACAAAAGCACATTACAGACCATTCTTCAACTGAAGACATTTTTGAGCAGGCTAAAACTCAAGAATTAACACAAGAGGGCATTGCAAACCGTTTTTTAAATGAAAACAGTTATGAACGTGATAACATTCATGAATTATATAACGAAGGCATTACAAACCATGCTATAACTGAAGACATTTATAAGAGTGATAATATTCCGCTTAGGTTAAATGAAGATGAAATTGAAAACCGTTTTTTAACTGAGGACATTTCTGAGCGAGGTAATACTCCGCTTGGGTTAAATAAAGATGAGAATGTAATTCGTTGTTCAACTGAAGATATTTCCGAGCGAGATAACATTCCTGAATTAACACAAGATGATATTGGAAATCGTTTTTTAAATGAAGACATTTCTGAGCGCGCTAATATTCTTGACTTACACCAAGAGAACATTGGAAGCCCTGACGATGAACAAGAAACCGTTCAATCCGTTTCTTGTGTTTCTGAAATAATTGTTGATATCGAAGGTGGAGATGGATCAGATGAGATTCTTGAAGACTCTGTAGTTTTTAATGATGACTCAGTTACCAGTCTCTTAACCAACGATCAAGCTGGTCGGAATAGTATGTCTAAAGAAACGGATTTGATAGATGGACAAACAGTTGGCAATGATGATCCTGAAGGCGTGACTGAAGAAGGTACAGATCTTAACAACCTCGTACCCAGGGCCATTTGTAGGGAACTGGGCCAAGATGGCGAATAAAACAAAATGGCGGGAACAAATGGCCCTGGTGGAGGCTAGCTCAAAATGCGCAGTATATTGCGCATTTTATTAACCAGAACTTAGTTCTTTACACAGTAAATATACCTAATTACACCTAATTATTGCATGGTTTAAAATATAATTTCCCGTGCCGTGTGCAGGAACAACCGACAAGGTCAAAATACAATTTTAAAAAAAAGATACAAAATCAAACCGTCTGATTTACGCCATAAGCTCTTGACCAATCATAGCCTGGCCTCCACCATTTGTCCCCGCCATCTTGGCCCAGTTCCCTACAAATGGCCCTGGGTACGAGGTTGAGATCTTAGCTGTTTCCCCCAATTTGTTATCGATTTTATTTATTATTACTAAACTAAAACTAAACTAATTCTATTTATACTATCAATCATATCTAAAATGTTGGTCCAGTGTTACTACAGGAGGAAACAGGAGGAAACTAAAGTAACTTTATTTATACTGGATAATCCTATCAGTTATATCTAAACAGTTTGCCTTAGAAGTCCAGTAAGGATATTTCTCATTCGTCCAGTGTTACTACAGGAGGAAAGCAGAGTAAAGTAAACTAAAAGTAGCGTGCTGCGTAGGCAGTGTTGAAACAACAATCGAAATAGAGTAAGGTTAGATATACTGCCGAAACAAAGAACGTAGGAATCTAACGTTTCGAGAAAAGGCCCTTCGTCAGAGACAAACGTAAAGAGTGTAAACAAACAACGAGCTTATATTGGCCTTCGCTCGAAACGTTAGACTCCTACGTTTTCTGTTTCTGCAAATTTAGCAAACTTTGAGGTCGATTTTCTCTTAAAATATTGATCCGTTTGAGAAGCTATATCCAACACTCGTCTGTGTTCTTCCTCCGATTTCTAAATACAGCCAAGCGGGTTAAAAAAAACCCGCTTGGCTGTATTTAGAAATCGGTGGAAGAACACTGACTCGTGTTGGATATATTACATCTAAACTGTTCTCCCGATGATAGAGGTCCAGTAAGGCCATCTCTCATTAGTCCAATGTTACTATAGAAGGAAATCAAATTATTGGGAGAAAACCAGCAGTGTTTGGTACAGTAAAACTGGAAGCACTCTTCTCACATGCGGCCATAGTAAAATTTTAATATGATAACTGCGTCGAGTTCGGGTCGCAGAGTTGAAAAAACCGCCTGAACAAAATGGTTTCTGTTTGGAAATTGCGGAATAAAAATGTTAAAAGACGCACTAAAAACACTTGGACAAGTGCGTCCAGATTTATAATGCGTCTGTAGTTGAACTGAGAATTAATCTGAGTTTTTCCTAAACATTTTAGGCTCAGAAGAAAAACCAAAGACGCTTGCTCAGCTAAATGAAACTACTACAGTGTTAAAAACAGATCCGTCTGGAAAACAGGAAGCTAACCAGTTCCAATCAGTCGATAAAAAAATACCTTTAAATTCTAATTCTTTGGAACCTGACAAGAAAACGGAGACGGACGAGAAAGCGCAGAAAATCACAAAATCTAAAAGTTCTGTGATTAAAAATGAGAAAATGAAACGCGAAGGGGGAAAGTTAGATGTACAAGGTGTTGGTAAAGCTGAAACAAAAGACATGGAAGTAAAGGAGAAAGTTGAAATTAATATTCAAAATAAAGTTGATTTGTCAGATCTAATTGAAAAGAAGAACACGGCTAGCAAGAACAAGGTAAGACAACGTGTAATGCGCTGTATAATATAAATGTTTTGTTTTAGCACAAGAATGCACTAAATGTTAAATAATAATTAATAATATAAGTAATTAATATATGTAATGTAACGTAACGTAATGTATGATCTGATGTGTTGTAATGAGTTGTGTTGTGTTGTGTTGTGTTGTGTTGTGTTGTGTTGTGTTGTGTTGTGTTGTGTTGTGTTGTGTTGTGTTGTGTTGTGTTGTGATGTGGTGTGGTGTGATGTGATGTGATGTAATGTAGTGTGATGTGGTGTGAGTTCATGATGTGATGTGCTGTGGTGTGGTGTGATGTCATGTGGTGGGATGTGATGTGATGTGATGTGATGTAATGTACTGTTGTGATGTAGTGTGGCGTGATGTGATATGATGTGGTGTGGTGTGATGTGATGTGATGTAATGTGGCGTGATGTGATGGATGTGGTGTGATGTGATGGATGTGGTGTGATGTGATGGATGTGGTGTGATGTAATGTAATGTAAACGTAATGTAATGTAACGTAATGTAATGTAAATGTAATGTAATGTAATGTAACGTAATATAATGTAATGTAATGTAATGTAATGTAATGTAATGTAATGTAATGTAACGTAATATAATGTAATGTAATGTAACGTAATGTAATGTAACGTAATGTAATGTAATGTAACGTAATGTAACGTAGTGTAACGTAATGTAACGTAATGTAATGTAACGTAACGTATGATGTGATGTGATGTGATGTGTTCGAGTCAAGTCGTTTAGGTTAGTGACTCGAGGCAAGTCGTCATTTTTCGTCCTAACTACTTTTTAGAAGTCTTCGACAAAGAAGCCGAGATCTCCAAAACCAAGTCGAAAGAAAGTTGTTCCTGAGAATGTTGAATCAAACCTTGATGTGATTCCGTCTGTTGATGAAAACTTATTGAAATTTCTTGAGAGCCAAGATGGTACTATTGAACTTACAGACGAAGCACTTAATCAGTTCGCACCGGTTGAAAATTTTCAAGAACCAGACCCATTTACAGAACTTGAAGATAAATCTACAAAGAACACAGGTTATGACTACTTTACTCTACTCTACTCCACTCCACTCCACTCCACTCCACTCCACTCCACTCCACTCCACACCACTCCACTCCACTCCACTCTACTCTACTCCACTCCATTCCACTCCACTTCATTCCACTCCACTCCACTCCACTTCACGTCACTCCACTCCACTCCACGCTACTCCACTCTACTCCACTCCACTCTACTCTACTCTACTCTACTCTACTCTACTCTACTCTACTCTACTCTACTCTACTCTACTCCACTCCACTCCACTCCACTCCACTCCACTCCACTCCACTCCACTCCACTCCACTCCACTCCACTCCACTCTACAAACTCTTGGACGCTGAGTTGATATCCACATATTTCTTTTCAGGGGCCTATTCACCTTCTAAAGTAAAGAAAGGCTCGAAGAAAGACGCAGCTCGAAAAAAGAAAGAGAAAATGTTAGAAAAGAATAAAGAAGCTGAGGACCGAAAGAAGATAATGGCGGAAGAGAAAGAGAAACGTGAAGAAGAGTTACGATTGTTACAGGAAAGAGAAGAAGAACAAAGAAGATTGTTGGAAGAAGTCAAAGAAAGACAAAAGTATGTGTGGGCTTGGAGAACACAGCCTCTGTATCAAACTTAAATAATGTTAGGTTGTTCTATTGTATTCTATTCTATTCTACTCTACTCTACTCTACTCTACTCTACTCTACTCTACTCTACTCTACTCCACTCCACTCCACTCCACTCCACTCCACTCCACTCCACTCCACTCCACTCCACTCCACTCCACTCCACTCCACTCCACTAGGCCACTCCACTCTAACTCTATTCTATTATTCTATTCTATTCTATTCTATTCTATTCTATTCTATTCTATTCTATTCCGTTTCGTTCTGTTCCGTTCTGTTCTGTTCTATTCTATTCTATTCTATTCCGTTTCGTTCTGTTCCGTTCTGTTCTGTTCTATCATATTTTTTCGAATCTTGTCATACATATACATAATTATACATTACATATACACACAATCCATGTAAAGATTAAGTACAATCAAACTAAAACGTTTCTAAGGAATTGTTTTGTGCATTTAGAACCATACAGGAAGAAAAAGAGCGACGTCTTCAACAAGAAATTCAAGCTCAAAAATTACAAGAAGAAGCTGAAGCATCGTTAAGAGAAACAAGAAGAAAAGCGAAAGAAGACCGTGAGAAAAGGTATGATGACTTTACATATCAGTGCAGTGCAGTGCAGTGCAGAGCAGCTCAGCGCAGCGTAGTGCAGTGCAGCTCAGCGCAACGTAGTGCAGTGCAGTGCAGCTCAGCTCAGCTCAGCGCAACGTAGTGCAGTGCAGTGTAGTGCAGTGCAGCTCAGCGCAACGTAGTGCAGTGCAGCTCAGCGCAACGTACTGCAGTGCAGAGCAGCGTAGTGCAGTGCAGAGCAGTGCAGAGCAGCGTAGTGCAGAGCAGTGCAGAGCAGCTCAGCGCAGCGTAGTGCAGTGCAGCTCAGCGCAACGTAGTGCAGTGCAGTGCAGCGCAGTGCAGCGCAGCGCAGTGCAGTGCAGTGCAGTGCAGTGCAGTGCAGTGCAGTGCAGTGCAGTGCAGTGCAGTGCAGCGCAGTGCAGTGCAGCGCAGCGCAGCTCAACGCAGCGCAGCTCAGCTCAGCGCAGCTCAGCTCAACTCAGCTCAGCTCAACTCAGCTCAACTCAGCTCAGTTCAGCTCAAATCAGCTCAGCTCAGTACAACTCAGTACAACTCAGGTCAGCTCAGCTCAACTCAGCTCAGCTCAGCTCAGTTCAGTTCAGCTCAGTTCAGCTCAGTTCAGTTCAGCTCAAATCAGCTCAACTCAACTCAGCTCAGCTCAACTCAGCTCAACTCAGCTCAGCTCAGCTTACAGTATACATCTCAATACATTAGTGTACAGTACAGTACAGTACAGTACAGTACAGTACAGTACAGTACAGTACAGTACAGTACAGTAAATATAGAATATTCATTCTGCGACTATTTTATGAATAAAGTTGTTGTTTAACTCTGTTTGAAAGACGAGAAGAGGAAGCTGAACGAAGAAAAAAAGAAGTGCAACGGAAAAGAGAAGAAAAACGAAACCGAGAATTTGAAATGCAAAAACAGGAACAAGACGTAGAACAGCAACGAACAGATCGTGAACAGGGGATGGCGGAACTTCGAGCACAAAGGGAAAGAGAAAAAGAACTGGAGGAAATGGCAGAAGAAGAGAGAAGGGAGGAAGAAAGGTGAGTCCATAGGCACCTGAGTATTATTTGTACCACCCTTAAGATTTTCGGTTTGGTTTCACTTCTACTGTCGAGATTTTACAGAATGAAATACTGACGTTTCAAGCCAAAGTCCTTTATCAGAGTAATACAAAAGTAGAGTGTTGTGTGGGCAGTGTGTTACGATGTATAGAAAATCTTAAAGGTGGTGAACTGTTGAGATTTTAGAGAACGAAATACTGACGTTTCAAGCCAAAGTCCTTCATCAGAGTAATATAAAAGTAGAGTGCTGTGTAGGCAGTGTGTTACGATGTATAGAAAATATTAAAGGTGGTGAACTGTCAGATTTTAGAGAACGAAATACTGATAATAATATAATATAATAATATAATATAAAAGTAGAATGCTCAAAATCTGACCTGACATAATCACAAACAAAATTTAAAAAATACAAAATTAAAAAAATATATAAATAAAAAGATTTTAAGAATAAAAAAAATTTAGAGAAAAATAATATGGAAATAAAATGAAAAATACTAAAACATTTAAAAAGGGGGTTTTACACGGCACGGATTTTTCAACTTTTCTTACCTTTTTCATCACAGATTACGCTTGCTAGAACTTGAAGAGGAAAAGAAGTTAGAAGAAGAAAGAATTCACGAAGCGGAGGAAGCAGTGCAGCGTCTGATCAGAGAGCGTGAGTACAGAGAACAAATGCGCAAAATAGCTGAAGCGCAGCAAGCGAAACTCGAAACAGAAGAAAGCGAAAGGCGTTTGAGAGAACAGCAAGAAAGCGCGGCGATAGAAGAGCAGCGAAAAAGGCTCGAACACGAAAGACTTGAACGGGAAAACAAGGAACGCGAACGCATACGGCAGCTGCGACAACAGGAAGCTATTACGCGCATCCGTGCAGCGCATGAAGCTTCAAAAAGACGGGCCTGGGCCTTACGACGGCGGGAGAAGAATATAGACAGAATGGCGCATCTTAAATCCACACGGCAATCGCAAAAATTGACAGAGGCATTCACGTTTTCTTATCATGTTCATATGCCAAGAAAAGTCTGGGAACTTCCGTATAACTGGAATTCCAAAAAGAAACGAGCGGTCAGATCTCCGGTGAGGAAAAAGAAACCGAGCGAGGAGAACTAGGTGGGGAGCTTTGATGAATAACCTTCTCTAGTGACTTCATGAGTAACACAGCGATACCAAGACACAACGACAACAGCAAGAAGAAAAAGAACAATAATAAAAACAACGGCAACAACGACGACTATAATGACTGCAACACCACCACCACCACCACCACCACCACCACAAACACCACCACCACCAGCAGCAGAAACACCACCACCACCAGCAGCAGAAACACCACCACCAACAACGACGACGACGACAGCAGCAACAACGGCAGCAGCAGCAGCAGCAGCAACAACTATGACGACAGCAGCGGTAACGACACAAACAACAACAACATCAACAATAGAAACAACGGCAGCAGCAACAATAACAACATGAGCAACAACTAAAGCAGCAGCAACAACAACAACACAAACTGCAGCAGCAGCAACAACAGCAAGAAGAGCAACAACTAAAGCAGCAGCAACAACAATAACATGAGCAACAACTAAAGCAGCAACAACAACAACAACACAAACTGCAGCAGCAGCAACAACAACAGCAAGAAGAGCAACAACTAAAGCAGCAGCAGCAGCAACAACAACAACACAAACTGCAGCAGCAGCAAGAAGAGCAACAACTAAAGCAGCAGCAACAACAACAACACAAACTGCAGCAGCAACAACAACAGCAAGAACAGCAACAACTAAAGCAGCAGCAACAACAGCAACACAAACTGCAGCAGCAGCAACAACAACACAAACTGCAGCAGCAACAACAGCAACACAAACTGCAGCAGCAGCAACAACAGCAAGAAGAGCAACAACTAAAGCAGCAGCAACAACAGCAACACAAACTGCAGCAGCAACAACAGCAACACAAACTGCAGCAGCAACAACAACAACAACAACAACAACACAAACTGCAGCAGCAGCAACAACAGCAAGAAGAGCAACAACTAAAGCAGCAGCAGCAGCAACAACAACAACACAAACTGCAGCAGCAGCAAGAAGAGCAACAACTAAAGCAGCAGCAACAACAACAACAACACAAACTGCAGCAGCAACAACAACAGCAAGAACAGCAACAACTAAAGCAGCAGCAACAACAGCAACACAAACTGCAGCAGCAGCAACAACAACACAAACTGCAGCAGCAACAACAGCAACACAAACTGCAGCAGCAGCAACAACAGCAAGAACAGCAACAACTAAAGCAGCAGCAACAACAGCAACACAAACTGCAGCAGCAACAACAGCAACACAAACTGCAGCAGCAACAACAACAACAACAACAACAACACAAACTGCAGCAGCAGCAACAACAGCAAGAAGAGCAACAACTAAAGCAGCAGCAGCAACAATAACAACATCATTCAACAACAACACCATGAAGCCGTATTTAATATTGGCAGCTATTTTATGTGTTAGTTATATGTATACTTGTTTATATTTATATAATTTATATTTTAATTTAATCTATAATTACATGTATATATAAAACTGTATATTAGTTTAATTCCATCTTTAAAGTAAAAAAGTAAAAAAACCTTTATCAAATATTTAGAATAAAACTTATTTTTTAAACAAATAAATCTTAAAGTTCCACAATGTGTTATATTTTAGAGAATACGCAAAGCGCCAAACTCTGAATAAAATAATAAAGGGACATTTTGGATGGCCTAAGGCTAGTCATAGGGTCTCTTATTGATGAGTAATTTGTTTGTTTGTTCATTCGTTCGTTCGTCCATCCATTCACGCATCAATCATCGCCAGATGTCTAACACCAGTTAGACGGAGTAAAACAATAATGGGACCATTTGGGGCTGGCTCTGGTAGGAATGGATTAAACATTACTGGAGTTTTTTTTATTTATAAACCTTTATTTTTTTCATTTTCTTTCGTACAAAATATGTCAAGTTTTCTATGGCAGTGATGAGAATTCTATTCCACCACTTTCATTGCAGTTTCTGCAATAATGTTAAAGTTCTTTCGAGCTTTATTATTTTGTACAAGACGACTTCTTCTCTTTCTTCTTGATATTAGTCTGGTGACCAGGATATCAGCTACAGAAGCAATTGGCAATGGTACGACATTTCCATTTTCACATGCAACTCTAAAAAATTGAAATACATGTACACTGATTATGTACCAAATTTACCCAAACTATTTTTTTACTTATCTATATACCTTAGCATATCATGATCACCAATCACCACCATCATCATCAGCACCACCAATCACAACAAGCACCATCATTGTCATCACCAATCACCACCAGCACCATCATCACCACCACCAGCACCATTGTCACCATCATCATCAATTACCACCAGCACTATCATCACCATCATTGTCACCACCAGCACCATTGTTACCATCATCAATCACCACCAGCACCATCGTCATCATCATCAATCACCACCATCGCATCATCATCACCATTTTCATCATCAATATCAACATCATCATCATTACAGTATCATCACCATCATCATCATTATTATCATCACCATCATCATTATCATCATCATTATTATCATCATCATCATCATCATTATCATCACCATCACCATCATCATTATCATCACCATCATCATCATCATCACCATCATTATCATCATTATCATCACCATTGATCATCATTATTATCATCACCATTTCATTAAATTACATAGTCTACAGGAAGTGGAAAGGTACACATGTATTTTGATTGTAATTTTAATAGTTTGTTTACTGTTCCTTTGGTTCACCTTTTCATCTTCTTATAAAGCATTAAGCTAGCCCACGCATCAGTACACGCATAGTGTATTTGATTCACTGACAAATCACTCCTATTCCAGTTGGACGTTCGCAATCCTTTTGATATTCTCCAGCCAAGAAAAATGGCGCACAAGGCGTGTAGTCCAAGTGGCTTACAATTGAGCTCCATAGCCCACGGTAAGGTATCGAAAAGACATCTAGATCTGACATTAAACTCTTGTTTTAATAAAACCACATCATCACTGATGGCGTGGCCAACCTATGGAAAATAATGAAATATCAATTGACCGTATGAAAAAGATGGTGACTTGTGTATTTAACCACAATCCTTTGCATGCAGTAAATATTGTTTCTTGCAGAATTATTGGAAGATATGGTTTTAAAAAGATCAACTTTGGTAGGAATGAAGTTCTTGCTTATTTAATCCATGTTAACATGATAAACAATGTTTAGTTGTTATTTGAGCTGATTTGAGGTTGCAAAGCATTGTGGTTAAATGTACCACCACCATCTTTTTCAGTACCGTCAATTAGTAATTTACAAGCTCTGTGATATATCTGTATATGAGGTGGAAGGTGTGAGAGGAAGAGGAAGGCTATAGACTTTGAGGCAGGTAGTGGGGAGGGACATGAGAGTAGTTTGAAATGTGGAAGATGTGTGGGAGAGTGAGAAGTTGAGTGCAGGCCAAACCCTGTGAAAATGAGGAAAATAATGGCCGTGGAATGAATGTTGTCGTTATCGAAGGCCCCACTGCTGTTTTTATTTTTTGTGAGTTTGCCCTCAGCAACAATTGATAACATTAACCTATTCCTGCCTGAGCCAGCCAAGAACAGCTTCATTCTTTTGCTCTGTCTAACTCGAAGATGCTTTTAGTCATCAAAGGAAGAACCCTCAGACATCCCAGGCAGCAAATGGGTTAACAAGTGATTATAACCCATTCCTGCCTGCATGAGTTGGCCATAAATGGTCCCTTTATTGTTTTACCCTGTCTAACTCCAGATGATTTTACATGCCAAAGGGAGAAACCTTAGACATGCATCCTAGGTATGTAGCAATGAGTTAACAAGTGATAACCCATTCCTACCTGAGCTGGCCAAAAATAGTCCTCAATTTATATTCTTTTACTCTGTCTAACTCCAGATGATCTTACTCGTCAAAAGAACCTTCAGACATCCTAGGCAGCAATGGGTTAACAAGTGATTAACCCATTCCTGTCTGAGCTGGCTATAAATGGCCCCTTTATTGTTTTACTCTGTCTAACTCCAGATGATTTTACTCATCAAAGGGAGAACCCTCAGACATCCTAGGCAACAATGGGTTTTTTACCTTTAATATATCTGATTTTAAGAAACACACTAACGACGATGGAAGATTTACTGTAAAACTCTTCAATTGCCATACAATAGCATCTGTTTCTGACGCTATCTGCACGACTCGAGTTTTCTTTCTCTTATGCCCATCATCTAACCAGTTTCCTTCAGTCATTTCCACGTCCAATCCAAGCACATTTTCCTCCTTTAATCGATTCAATGCACTTAATATTTCCAACTCTTGTTCATTCGATGGTTCTTTAACAATATAAATATTCCCCGTAAACTGTCGGATTGGATATTCAGCTAACTCCTCTTCGGTTAGGTGGACATTGGAGAGATTAACATGTTTGTCAAAATGGTCATCATTCCCAATATTATCTGTACTGGTCCTAAAATCCAGTTGCCCACTCTTAACAGAACTTGAGTGGTCACTGTTATTTAAATCTTTCCCCAAACTGGTTGCAATATGGCGGCAACTGTGAAGTTTACTTGTGTTTATCCGTATAGCTGCAAATGTCTGCACCAAATTCCTGAAATCAAACGGTTTTTTGAAAAATAATGGTACTTTCCTGTAAATGGTAGCCATTAAACCACTCAACCACGTTGTTTCACGAAGTTGTTCCGGCCATTTCCGACCTCGAAATTTAAAGTCCACCCACGATAAGTAAACAAGATTGTTGGATTGTTTATTAATTGTTTTAGCTGTTTTTTTCGTTGTTTTTTTTTTACGAAATGGCAGGATTTTCTCCATCATCTAAGCATTTGATCGTAGTAGTAATACCAGATGACCCGTATTATCGTAAAAGTTTAGCCAGTATTCAAGAATTTGTTCGAGAAATGGCCGAAGGAACTCGTGGATTGGATGACCTGCTAGTGATGTACCCTCATTCTTTGAAAAAGAAGGAAGCTCAGTTACCTTTCGGCGACAAAACTTTGTATCTAGTTGTTGAAGAATCGCCAGATCTATGGGTCAGGGACTACGGTCTGGTTACACCAGGAGGACAAATCAAATTCAGTTATAGACCAAAGTATTTGAAGAGCAAAGATGCTAAGTATGTTGAAATGGAGTTTACCAAGCTGTTGGGAAAACTGGATATATGTGTCAAGAAAAGTGATATTGTATTGGATGGAGGGAATGTAGTGGATAATAATAAAAACAAGGTAATTATATCAGAGAGAATTCTCACTGAAAATAAAGGAAAATCAAAAACTTCCCTGAAAGTTGAATTAGAGAATTTATTTAACTCAAAAGTGGTGTTTATACCAGATCCAGAGGACACAACTGGTCATTCAGATGGTCTAGTTTCATTCATCGAAGATGACGTGTTACTCATCGGTGATTACCAGGATTTGGAGTATTATAACGCAATTGAAATGGCAGTAAAATCTGAGTTTCCAGACTTAAAACTTGTGAAACTACCATGTGGAGTTCATGATGGTGGTTCAAGTGATAAGAAATGGAAAGGGTTTAGCAAAGCAACTGGTAGTTATGTTAATGCATTGGTCACTAATAATGCAGTTTATGTGCCTCAGTTTGGAAGTCCTGTTGATGATGTGAGAGCTCTTGAAATTATCAAAGCTAATACCAGTAAAGCTGTTGTGCCAATTGATACGTCAAAACTGTCTCATATGGGAGGTAGTGTTCGATGTATGTCATGGCAAATTGAATCGTCGCATAGTATTGCTCAAATCCTGTACAAACATTGCAAGTCAGATAGTTAAACTAGTTTTTTATTGCGAATAAAATCCTAATGGCGAATAACTTTAAATAATGTAACTATATATTATTTTTGGCTTATAAATGACTGTTGTCACTGGATATGAACTCCTGGTGAAAAATCAGACTAAAGCCCTAATCAAACGAGAACGCAAGGCATCGCAAGTTGGCAGTCACAAATTTCTGTGGCAGTCATTCGAACACCCAAATTAACAAAATAAAGGTTTAATGAGTGTTTTAAACAAGTTTTAAGTTTGTCACGGTACATAATATTTTTGGGAAATTATTCAGAGCAGCTGGCTGAGATAGCGTGACTGCCAACTTGCGACGACTTGTGTTCTCGTTTAATTAGGGCATGTAATTTTTAGCTGATGACATTAATTTATATACAGTATTCCCACACAGTTACATTGGCAACCAAGCTATCATATTAATTTATCACTTTAATTAACATAATACATGTCTAATAGTCTATATAATTTTACAACATAGATGTAAAACAACGGCGTTTCTGATTGGCTACCGTTGCATGCATGCACCATTTAACAAATAGATTCCATTTTGCCGTTGTCTGTTCAGTTATAGATGCACAGATGACGTCACAACGTGGTAAGAACAAAAAAGTGGCCCACGAAACACAGTCGAGTGGGTCACTGATGTTCTTACCACGTTGTGACGTCTTCTGTGCATCTATAACTGAACAGACAACAAAAAAATGGAATCTATTTGTTTTATACAATACAAAAACTTAAAAGGTTTTTATAAAAACCCTGTCGGATTTTGGGGCATGAAGAAAGAAAAAAACGAGTCAGCTGACGTGATCTGACGTGATCCATGTGTCTGTCCTCTAATAGATCATGGGCAACAACCAATGAAAACACGCATAGCAACAAGGGTATTGTATAAAACTCGATGCAGCATGGCAATTTCAAACGTAATGAGAAACTCATTTTTAATCAGCGAAATAAATATTGTTTTCCGTTGTTTTGCGTCTGATTCTCTGTTATAAAAGAAATGGTTCATGGTTTGGCGTGCTCCATTGAGTTGGCGTGCTCCATTGAGTTGGCGTGCTCCATTGAGTGATGGATGCACTTGGAAAGTTGGAGAAGCACTCAAAAATCTAGAGTTGTTCTCAGTGGCGGATACTTGACGAAATATTCTTGGGGCGAGTGCCGAAGGCACGAGCCTTCTAGGGGGGTGCGGGGGCATGCTCCCCCGGAAAATTTTAAAAATTTGGATTCTCAGAATGCTGCAAATGCCATTTCAGAGACACATTTTGTAAAAAATTTTAGGTTTTCAAAACACTATTTTAATGGTGCATTTTGTTATAAATCACATGCTAAGCATAAAAAAACAACATTTCAGAGAAAATATTCTAGATGATTATCTACATTTGTGAATGGAATTGCAAGGTGGTTTAATTAACACGCCAATGACAATGTAAAATTTATTCGCTAAGCGAGTGAAATCCACATATTTCTTTTAAAATAAATAAATATCAGAATTTGATCAGTCTATGCATAGTTCGTCTATGACTCCGTTCTGCGCACGCTTTTGTTTCGTTAACATATTCTATTCTCGTACAAATAAAAGTAGCAATTCTACTTTTATTTGTACGAGAAACATGTTTATAGGCATTGAATTTTGAAATGAAATGTTTAACGGAATTTTGATATTAATTTATTCCGTTTATAGTTGAACAATTCTATTAGCTTATAGCCTTATATGGTGATAATTAGGTTGTTATTGTACAAACGACACGTCGACACCGTAGCAACGTCAATCAACCTGCCTAGAAACGTCATCACACAACTGTTGCAACGAACGCGATAAATTATTCGCATTAATCAACCTGAATCCGCAGTAATAAATATTTAAACCAGAGAACGCTTGAAAATTCATAACTATAGATATAGTTCTTGAAATGAAAACTTTCTTGTGCTTCCACTTTTCAAAATGAAAGCTTCAGCTAAAATTATTGGGGGGGCGATTGCCCCCCCTCGCCCCCCCTAGTGTCCGCCACTGGTTGTTCTCGGCTACGCCCCTACGCTTTTTTCGTGCTCTCCGAACTTCCCGCGTGCATCCATAACTCGATGGAGCACACGAAACCATGAACCATTTCTTAAGTATTACTGCTATGGATTCTATGTAACGTGAATCGTTGAATTCACCAACATATTTTTTTTATTTTACGCGGTTAATTAAGTGTCGTATTGGGGTTTGCATGTATTTCCAAAATGGTAATGAGGATGACGTCTTATGCAGGCATTTCTGTTTCTTTCTCTCTTTTCTTACAATAATTAAGCTGCTTGAAAATTTTAATGCCAAAAATGATAAAATATAGAATATACTATTCAAGTATACCATTAACATGTGAATTGGGTAATATTTCTCCTGCAACAGGACGTTCTATGGAAATTATGGCTCATTACCATTTTGGAAATACAAACCTCAATATAACAACAAATAAAGGTTCAACTCAAAAGTATTTTGGTATTCAATTATTCACGTTAAATACAATCCTTATCAGTTATTTGGATGTTTATAAGCACTTTAAACATATGACATGTGTAAAATTATTCAATTCTATTTTCGCAGCTTTGTGGGAGTGCTGGCACAGTTGTACTTGTATTCTATAAGTCCTATAATCCTCCAAAGCGTTGAATCTTCTCTTTACCCCCACGCAACGCCCTTGACTTTCTGCCAATCAGATTCTTTAAATCTTTCCCGCCGTTCACAAGCACCCCAAATGGCTGACGTCATCAAGTACGTGCCAACTTCATCTGAGTTCTCTATTCTGTAGTGTATACCTTTTTGGCTTTAAGGGCCGATTACCGGAGACGAGTGATTGTCGTGGCTATAACCAAGCTATAGTTCGTGTCACGGAATTCTTTCCTCCGGGAAGAGATTTCAGTCATCGTTAAGATTCGTTTACATCTAAACTAAACCAATTATTCTTTGTTTATGCGAGTTTTAAAACCACAGTACGACCTTAATCAGACGAGTCAGACTTGAGGCAGTTGACGTTGCTGACGTTGCATACTTCGGATGACTTGAAAAAGTTCTTTGTAAAAAAGGCACGAATTTTGGCATGATCACATGCAGCATCACGAGGGCACAAACTTCAAAAAACTTGTGAAAAAATTCAAGTCAACTCCGATTAGATAAGGATAAGAGCAACAAAAATTACAAGTACACATTTTTGAATTCGAATTTCTGAATAACAAACTGTCTTGCGATGGTAATCCAACTAAACGAAACAACTCTTGTGCCAAACAACATCACTAATTTCGACAAAAGACAATCTTGCCGTTCGCCATCGTGTTGTAAGACCTTGCCTAAGGCCTGGCCAAACGCTTTCAACATCGCATTCAACATCATTCAACATTGTTGAACGATGTTGAATATAATGTTGAAAGCACGCGTGGCCAAATGAATTCAACATCGTTCAACATTCATGAATGATAATGAATTGAACGCGGGCTACCACAAAAGCTGGAATCGACAATATCATATCCCGCATGGCGCATGTCTCTGTTCAACAAAGTTGAATGAAATGTGGCCAAATGCGTTCAACACCTTTCAACATTTTGAGAACAATAGAAATGTTGAACGCGTGTTGAACGAAAATTTGAACATGTTCAAATTTCGTTCAACATCATTCAACACCATTCAACAACGTTCAACATCATTCAACAGGGGTGGCCAAACGCTTTCAACTTGTTGAATTCAACAATGTTGAATGAAATGTTGAAAGCGTTTGGCCAGGTCTAACTGACGTCACAAGTTGGGTAAACGTGATGAAAAGTGTACGTTGCTAGTGTTTTCAGTTTGAGTTGGTATAGTTTTTCAGTCCTATATGTTTTTGGTGTACAAGCTGTCGTAAGTAACTTAGGCCATGTATACATGTGGACATGTGTGCACGTATGCGTTTTCATAGCGTTTTTATATTGTTCTCAGTCCTCAGGGGAGCAGAAAACAATGGTCTCATTACCTGAAACAATATGAAAACGCTACGAAAACGTATACGTGTGGACGAAGTAATATATCCAACACGAGTCAGTGTTCTTCCTCCAATTTCTAAATACAGCCAAGCGGGAAAATACGAGGCGAAGCCGAGTTTTTTTTAACCTGCTTGACTGTATTTAGACATCGGAGGATGAACACGGACGAATGTTGGATATAGCTTCTCAAACGAATCAATATTTTAAGAGAAAATCGACCTCAAATTTAGTTTGCTAAATTTGACCGTAATCTTCCTCCGATTTCTAAATACTGATTAAATATTGATTTCTTTTGAATTTTCCTCATGAATTATTAATGAGTTTGAGAAGCCTAGTTTTCTTCTGGCAGCTGAATTTCTGTTGTATGTTTTTAAGGTGTTGTGGATTTCATCAAGCATGAAAATCATCTACAAAAAATGAGTTTTAGACTTATATAGTGTGAAAGTATGCAGCTAACTGAAGGCCTTGATGTTGTATTTGCGCAAAATGTTAGTTCCTATTCGAAATTTTCCTTAACCAAATATCCATAAACCATAAACATATAGGAGATCTTATGACAACTGTCTGGTTCATTCAAAGTTGTTTTGGTTTAATTAATTGGAGTACAATTTCTAGACATACATTCCAAATGAATTACTAACAACACTCTTTGCCGGTCGTTAAGCAGCCATAACCGCGATGGCGTAGAGGGCCAACTGAATGCTCGTCATGCAGAAGATTCCAAGCACGTACAGATACAATGTTTTTTTCCGGTTTATAAAAAGCTTCAGTAAAATAAGCTTTGTAATCAGCGCGGTCTTTTTATTACTCTTCAAATATCAAAAATATTTTTTCAAAGTTCTACAGTTCTATACGCACAAACGACTTTGTTATTCGTTGTTTTAATAAGTTTTCTTGAAGATTCTATTTGCGTTTTGTTTGCTTATTCAATGCATAACAAATATCATCAACTCTGCTATTTGTCGGCAAATATGAAAAATTCATAAAAATTGACACCGAGGTACGTACGTCAGTTATTTACCGGTAACTAGGCAACCTCTGAGATCTTGAACTAAGTAGGTTAGGAAAACTAAGATACTGAGTTCGTTATCACAGAGGTTGTCTAAAAAACACTAAATGATGTGATAAATCCTTTATTGCACATTCGTGCAACCATCAAAGAAAACCGAGGTGATCAGCGGAACCGCTAAAATGACTTATTACTGTCAATAATCAGTTTCATTGTTTTTCGTGAAAATCCTATGTGTTGCATGAATAATATTTGAATGCGTTTTGTTTGCCTATTCAATGCATGAACAATTATTCATCAGCTACTTGTCACGGTTCGAAATATGAAGACTTCAGTATTAAAATTTACATGTTTCATAAGCTAAAAAGACTTTCTATAGTTTCTACTATCAATAATTCAGTATTTTTATGGAAAATTTGAATGCGTCTATTTGTTTATTTAATGCAAGGGAAATATTCGTTTCCTGGGCTATTTGTCACGTTTCAAAATATGACTAGAATTCGTGACAATTTTCAAATATGTCACGAGACAAAAAGGCTTTTTACTGTCAATAGTTGAAATACCTTTTGTTGAAAATTCTTATTTGTATGCGTTAATTCGTTTGCTTAGTTTAATGCATAACAAATATCCCTGGCGGCTAAAAAGTATAGACTGTTGCGAAGGCAGTGTTTTAGATAGAGCAAAGTGCGCCGGAATAAGTGGTAAACTGCATGCTAAGAATAGTTTTAATAACGGAATACTGACGTTTCGAGCCGAGTTTGGAGCCAAGCTCTTCATTATTGGAACCTACCTTTTCACTTTGCTCTATTCCTGAGCTGTGGTGTCACGATTCAAAATATAAAGAATTCATAAAATCATAAGCTAGAAAGACGTTTTACATGAACATCTATCAGTTCTAATAAGGTTTTCCTGCCGGAAAATTTAGACTCTGTTGCCGTAAAAATCGCGGTTTGCTTTAAGTTTGTTTGAATAAGATGCAGTATTCGTGACCTTGCAAGCAGTCACGCTTCAAAATAAGAAAACTGACTGATTCATATTATGAATCTGATATGGCAAAAATTACATATATATTGTAAGCTATTATACTCTTCATAAGCATCCATCGGTTCTTGAGATTTTTCTAAGAAAATTTAGATCTGTTGACAAAAATTTATATACGTTTGTTTGCTAATAGGATGCAGTATTCCTCATGAGCTTCTTGCGGCAACTGTCACGGTTCGAAATATATGAAGAATTCATAAAAATTTACACCATTCTATGTTATAAACTATTATCATATAATCTATCGGTTCTAATGAAGGTTTTTCTGGGAAAATTTAGATCCGTTGATAAAAATATAATTTATATACGTTTTTCACTTTGTTTGCTTTTACGATGCATAACATATTCGCGAGCTTCTTGGAAGTCACGCCTGTCATGGTTCAAAATAAAATCAGCATATATATATGATTATCATAGTGAAATAAAAATAGCGTGCTGCGTAGGTAGTATTGAAAAGAGAACGTAGGAGTCCAAGGCCTAGGTCAAACGTCGCTCTTCTCATGCGCCGACCCTAATGCAAATCAGCATAAACAAAGGATTTAGCTTATTATCTTTAGGTTCGGCGCATGAGAAGAGTGACGTTTGACCTACATTTCGAGCGAAGGCGGGCCCTTCAGCCTATCTCGCTCTTAGGGCCTGTTCACATGAGGCGAGTTATCTCGGGGGGTAGGGTTATCCCTAACATGTTAAAAAAGTAAACCGTTCACATGAGACCGAGATAACTCGGGGGATAGGGATAACTCGGTCGGAGCGATAGGGTAACCCTAGCCCCTGAGTTATCCCTACCTCCATGTGAACCCTTTCACCCGAGTTATCTCGGGGGGTATAGGGTCAACTTAGGCATGCGTATTTATGCTGTTGCTCGGGACAACTCATCTCGGGGGGCCAGGGACAACTCGGTAGTTGCGTTTTATCATGTGAAATAGGGTCAACTTTGACCCTAGCCCCCGAGTTATCCCTACCCCCCGAGATAACCCGGTCTCGTGTGAACAGCCCCCAAAACTCCTACGTTCTCTGTTTCGGCAGTATACAGTAAAGACCCGCTAACAAGAACCTTCAAGAATTTATTTATATAAGAACATATAAGAACCTACCCCAGGCTGATTTGGTACAATGTAGGTTCTTGTTAGCGGTTTTTCACTGCATCTAACCTATTATGATTATCGTAAGCTATACTATACTATTTATGAGCTTCGTTCGGTTCTAATTGGGGTTTTTCTGAGAAAATGTAGATCTCTTGATTAAAATTTATATACGTTTGTTTCCTTATTTACTGTATAACATATTCGTTATTCGCAAGTCATGCTTAAAATATATAAAAAATTCATGCGTTTGCTTATAATAAATATTTTGATCCACTTGTTGCCGGCTTATTAGGAATATTTACATATTAATGATATTATGTCATATGATGTGTATGTGATCACGCTCTGACGTCACCGGCATTGTAGCGAAGGTCACTACGATTGTTTGGGTTATAGCCAGGCAATATTTAAACGCTATCAACCGATAACAACAGGCAGTCTGATCAAAGGTTATTGAAAGAGAGAACAGTCGCGTCTGGTCTATATTCGTCAAGATGAATGCCCATGATATGGATACGAGCGAAAACTACCAAGCTACTTTCCGTAGAGAGAAATTTAAAGCGACTGCGATTTGGAATAATATGGTGGACCATCTTCGCGAGAATGTCATTGTTAAGAAACGTCGATGGAAGATGAAATCTTACGACAACTGCTTCCAAGGTTCAGAGGCCATTACCGTCCTTCAAACTTATGTGACTGCTCATCCTGATTTGAGACACACTGTATCGAGAGCTCAATTGAGATCGCTCTGTCAGATCTTTATACAGAAACGGATTTTAGAAAGCGTAGAGGATCAGCGACCAGATTTTGAAGACGGGAATAAACTATACAGATTCATTGACGTCCCTTATAGCAAAACTGGGCCTCAGATGCAGCAAGATTTAAATAGGTGAGTCCCTTAAAAATCATGTTGCGTTTGATAAATGTTCATAGAAGCGTAGCGTCTCTGAGATAAGACTCCAGTATATATTCAGCTGGGCTAATAATGAAGTTAGCTTACAATTAACCGGTCTGGACAAGAAAGGGTTAAACGTGTCGTTAACTCTATCTCGTCTCCGATTAATTCTTATTTATATTTTGCTCTGGCTAACACTAGCTGAGTTAAATATTCATCTTAGATCTACTTCTTGCATGGAAGCTCTCACTATAAAGAGATTTAAACGTTTTCGTGCGGCAGTATGTATTCTATAACGTTAATTGTTTTAGCTGAGCGCCTGTTCTTAATAATCGTTTCTGATTCCTTATGAAGCTGTATTTTCTATAAATACGCACGTCTCTTACGATTTTGTCGTATACTTTTTATGTGTTCTTTCAGGCTAAAACTCGTCATAACTAATAATATCTTATCATATGATTTATTTACTGTAATACGATCATTGTTCTCCCACACAACTTTATAATCCCGTGGGGACGGTGGGTGTTTTAATCGCCTCAATTTCACTTTTGTAATTTCGCTTTCGTGTGAAGCCGAAAGGAATGCTTCTGTTCAGTTCTTTGGAATTGAGATATAGTTAAGAGGAAATGACCTTCCTGTATAAGTGCCTGTGCTCCTTCAAAATGTATTTGAAGTGAAGACGAAATGGCGGCGTTTTCCTTTCGGGGAGTTTTTCTTTGCCTTATATGGGCATAATTGTTAACGGTTGCTAGGGGACACGTCGCCAGGTGGTCCAATAAACCTTTAGGGGCTTTTTAAAAACAGAAATGCTTTCGACTTTCAAATAAGGTTTAGATTGACGAGGTTTGACGTTCAATTAAATGTATACATTAACTAGATATAGTAGAATTCATCTTACAGACATCTTGTTATCGTGAAATTATTTAGTGTTGACTCTTTTATACAATTGTCATGTTGATGTATGTGATCTAGTGACAGGCATGTTAAAACGAATTTTACAACATTTACAATTGAATTAGAAACAAGAAATGTATTGTATGCAAGGAAATTGGATATGCCAGAACGGCATTCGCGTATATAAGAATTGATTGTCTATGATAAGCTAGGGGAAGATATCAATATAACTTTTAACCCTTCCTGCCTGAGCCCCGCATTGGCCGGCCAAAAAGCGGCTCCTTTATCAGACGCCAGACGATTTTACTCATCAAATTGGAGAACCCTCAGACAGCCTTGATATGCTTTCAATTGCTTTAAATCTAAAAATTCTTCTGACATAACATGAAAGTTGTTTAATTACTGTTTTTGAAAAGATTTTGGTACATGTAATTCTAGAACTTTAAGATTAAAGCTTCGTTTTTCCTTTCATCCGTCTTTCATGGAAAAACTGATTAGGTAGGAAATATTGTCATATTGAACAAATTAATTAAACTGTTTGCACAACACATCTGTGACATGCTGTGCTGATAATTATAAAAGCATGATCAATTTTTTAAATATTGCAGTCAACAACCTCTGGTCTGCCATCTGAGTTCTAGTGGCTCAATGGTTAGAGCCTCCAACTAGTATTTAGAAGGCGGGGTTCAAGTCCGTCTGGAAATCAGAGTTTTATGAGTTTAACTTACAACAGCTTGTACAGTAAAAACCAACGAAACTTTACCATCTTCAAGCTTAAAACACTACTAATTAAAGATATAATACTATCGTCTACAGAATATTCTTTCTACAAAACCGTTGAAGCATTGTCGTAGCTTGTTATCGCACAATGGCATCGTTAATAAAGATGTGGTTTCACCGATTTATATCTTCGTTAGCTCTCACTTCAATTCGGTTGTCTTGAACGTCTTTTTACTTAACTTTTGTAATTATTCTGAGCGACATTAATTGTATATATTTAAGAATGGATTCGTAGAATAAGCATTTGCTTAAATGAGTAAAATTGTCAGTCTGGTGTTAGACAGAGTATAAGGCAACAAAGAGTGTGGTTTTGGCTGGTCCAGAAGGAAAAGTCGGAAAAGGGTTAAGGAAGAGTTAGAGAGATGGACAGGTCCCTCTAGTTTAAGAAGAAAGATGGGTATAGGTAGTTCTAGTCCGTTCCAGTTGGAGAAGAAAGATGAACAGATATTTTCAGTTAATAAAGAAGAGAGATGGACAGATAGTTCTAGTTGGAGAAGAGAGATGGATAGATCCCTCTAGGTTGAGAAGAGAGATGGACAGAATGACAGATAGTTCTAGTCTGTCTAGTTGAACAAGAGAGATGAGATGGATAGATAGGTTGGCCAGATGAAGAAGAGAGCTGCGCAAACCGACTCAGTCAAAGAAGAGAGATAGACATATAGACCAGTTAATAATTTGCCTTTTAGAAGCTCTTTATCGACAAGTAAAATTATCTGGTGTTAGACAAAGTAAAATAACAAAGGGGGACGGTTTTGACTAGTCTAAGAACGAAAGTGTAAAGGAAGAGAGATGGGCAAATAATTCATTGTAAATCTTAGAGGATGTTACGTGTATAGTTTTATTTTTAGACGGAAATAATGTGCAACTTACTATTCGTTTTGGCCCTACCCTAACAATGCACTTCACTTTCTCTTTTACAAACATATTTCCTTCCAGCTCATTCCAAATTTATTTTTAGTAATTTTACAGTTTAAAGTATTTGTTTTGCTTTTGGTTCAATAGTGTTATCAACGTAATAAAGAGTTTTTTGTTCGTATAAAGATTCTTTGTGAATTGTCTCTAATAAAAAGAATTCTTCATAAATATGCAAGACATTGATTCTAGAACTGTTTGAAGGTTCAATGATAAAGAATTGTTAAAATAGTTCAAATATATTTGAGATCTTTCATGACGTTCTAATATTAAAACTGGGATTTTTTAAATGCCTATATTACTTCAAATTTTCGTGGTTTTGAGTAATGTGGAATATGGCCCATCTGAAACGTATTGTTATATAATGAATTATGCAAATCGTTGCAAGTTGTTTTTACTAAATACGTTTTACCATTAGATGTATATATATATATATATTAATCTTGCTGCAGTAGCAGTTGCATGTCTTTGAAATAAAGTCAAAATATTACAATTTGACAGTATAGTTCCATTTGTTTTATCTCGTATCTTGAGTTGAATTATTTTTCGGAATAGTAGCAACTGTTTGTAAAAAAACTTCACTGCAATGATGGTAAGGAAGAAAAATTGGAAAAGAAAATATTTCCTTTGCATAACTAAATTTAATTATGCAAATAACTTCGTCGGTAATCGGTAAATGCGACGTCGAGTTAAACATCGAATTTCAGTCGAATTTAATTGTTTTTACTTGGACTCGAGAAGCCTGAAAACCACTTCTTGAATTTTCACAGACAGAAGAGAAACATTTAATTCGACGCGACGATAATTCGTCGTGTAACTCGAACACGCATTATCGTCGCCTGACTCAGACGAATTTAATTCGTGTGTCGAATTTAATCGAGATATTCGTCGCAGTTTCGTCGAATAAAATTCAAATGCGACGTTTAGCGCAGGCCTTAAGTTACGTCAATTTCATGTTATAAACTGTCACTGAGAGATACAAGAAAATGTGTTTTCATTTATAAACCACAAATTTATTATTAACAATATTTTAGATTATATTTGCAAAAGAAATCAATTTTGTGCTATAGGTATATCTACAAAGAACGGAAATAGTCACTAGGGTGCTTTTAATATTCTTAGTAATATTTCAAACAGTAAATTCAGGGAGGGTCTATAGTACTTGAATATTTAATAAGGTTTCGTTTTTCCTGTCAAAGTCTGGAATATTTTTATTGTCTTTTCCATGCATGCCCTTTATCTTATTAAGTATTCAAGTGTTTGAAGCACTTCCTCGAGTCAGACAGCCGCTCAAGGTCTTTGAATACTAAACGGATATACTGTACAATCATATTTTACTGTGATGTAGGGCTTCGCCCTAAACGTCAGTATTTTAGTCGTTGCCTTTTCAAAAATCGTCATCTTGTGACTTGATATTCAAGTTAAAGAAACAAGATAAGACAAAATGACTAGAGGTAATATTATTTCGACTCTATTCTAAAGTCATCATTAAACCAATAATAGACCAATGACTTTGGAATAGAGTCGAAATATTTCCTCTCATTTTGTCGTATCTGGTTTTCTTAACCCTTTAACAGGCAAGTATCTGCAAGAGGTACCCAGTTGACAAGTAAAATCGTCTGGCGTTAGCCAGAGTGAAATATATAAGTAGAGACAAAAATGTCCGATTCTCTGTCGAAGGGTTAAAAGAGGTACCAGCCCTCTACCTTTTTATACTGTACAATTATGCTTTCAAAGGCCGAAAAAAAAGGTTTTGTGGTCAAATCTGTGTATGTTGAACAAAGGCGCTTCTCAGTTGCTAAAAATACTTATTTAAAACAATGGTCTTTAGTGAAATATTGGCTACTATACAATCTATATTTTACCGTACTCCACTGCCCAATATTTCACTGAAGTTTATTGAACTTTTTTCCTTAATTTTGCTCAAATCTTTGATTTGGGAATCAGTTTTTAATAACTCATTTTATAAAATGTTGGTTTATTAGGCGAATTTTGTGTTCTGGTACAGACTGTAGTTTGTATTTAATTTTATCAAATTCATTAATAATTCATGAAGAAAATTCAAAAGAAATTAATGTTTAATCAGCATCTTTAACTACGGATAAAACATTGATTAATAAAACATCAATGTTTTATCAAAGTTAATAGGCACTATAGTGGCTCAAATTCAGCTTTTCCTGAGTTAAAATGATCTTATTTAACCTTTTCTACGACTCTTAAACAAAGTGTTCATCATTTACACGTACAATGCTCGCCATTGTAAATGCCCATAAGGATCGGCCGCTCATATTTTAACAATTACATAGAATGCGTTTGAAAAACATTTTTATTACGATGAGTGGCATTACTGGAAAGTTAGAAAACTTGGCAGAGTGGAATAATAAAACAAATATGATTAAAATAAGAGAGGATTCAAAGTTTAAAAAACTAAAAAGCACGATGTATTTTGGCAGACAACTTGTCAAGTGCTATCGGCTACTCTGTCATGCTACGTTTCCAACATCCCTGTAGTATTTTAGATAAAATTTTGCGAATACACCATGTATATTTATTTTACACGTACGTTAAATAGCTGAGCTTTCGTCTTTGAGATTCAGGACGTCTTCAGAGCTGAATGAAGAAAGCTCAAGTACGAAAGCTCAGCTATTAAAGTGTTCAAATATACATGGTGCATCCACAATCGTTTATCTAAATTACATATCACCATGGCGCTAAACTTCAAATCTTTATTCCTTGTATTACCAATCATTAAGGGAAATATGTTTTTCAATGGGATTTTTATGAGTTTGTAACCATGACAAGTTCGTTGTCCTACAGTATTATTTTTTTAAATCTTTTTGTTCAGTCATTGATATTTTATCACTTCCTGTTAAGTGCCATGGTGTCCGAGTGACTATGTTTAACTAAAAAGCGTTTTCCGGAATGTTAGATTTTAGGAACAAATGTTACCACCTCTGCTTTACCAAAAATAGTACATGTACTTGAAGTTTCTTTGTATTTAACAAATAGATTCCATTTTGCTGTTGTTTGTTCAGTTATAGATGCACAGATGACATCACAACGTGGTAAGAATGATGTTCTTACCACGTTGTGACGTCTTCTGTGCATCTATAACTGAACAGACAACAAAAAATGGAATCTATTTATTTTATACAATACAAAAATTTAAAAGGTTTTTATCAAAAACTCTTGTCGGATAAAGAAAAAAGCAAATCAGCTGACGTGATCTTCTAATAGATCATGGGCAACAACCAATGAAAACACACATAGCAACCAGAGTATTGTATATACAGATGTAACCTGTACTATATATAAAACACGTAGGGGTTGGGATGGTTCTTAAAGTAGAAACACACTTGAAAACCGAAAAGCCTTTTCTTTCATATCGCTATTTTAAACTGAAGTACTATATATGGTAGTTAAATATAGTATGTGATGGTATTAGTTAGAAATTTCATCTTGGTTGCACGTGAGAAAAGTACTTCAAGTTTGACTTTAGGAAGAACATTATAGATATGACTGATAGGTTTTATTCAGTATTAGTTTCGTTTATAGTAGTTTAGTTTATGTTATCAAATTCATTAATAATTCATGAGGAAAATTCAAAAGAAATGAATGTTTAATCAGCATCTTTAACTACGGATAAAACATTGATTAATAAAACAGTCAAGGTTTTATCAAAGTTAATAGGCACTAGTGCCTCAAATTGAGCTTTTTCTGACTGTAAATTATCTTATCTAAACTTGATAAATTAAACTATAAACTAAACTTGATAAACTAAACTATGGAACTAAACTTAATAGACTAAACTATGAACTAAACTTGATAAACTAAACTATGAACTAAACTTGATAAACTAAACTATAAACTAAACTTGATAAACTAAACTATAAACTAAACTATAAACTAAACTTGATAAACTAAACTATAAGTGATAGTTAAAATATGAGCGGCCGATCTTTATGGACATTTACAATGGTGAGCCGAACTTACTTATCAAATTCTAAGTGTAAATGATCATGATGAACACTTTGTTTAAGAGTCGTAGGAAAGGTTAGTTTATAGTTTAGCTCATAGTTTAGTTTATCAAGTTTATAGTTTAGTTTATCAAGTTTAGTTTATAGTTTAGTTTAGTTCATACAGTTTATATTTTATAGTTTATAGTTTATCAAGTTCGTTTAGTTTATAATTTAGTTTAGTTTAGTGTTTTTGTTTCTGTTTTAGTGTTGTTTCAACTATTATAAACCTAATAAATTATATTCCTTTACCGCGTACAGGGACAAAGCTTTGTTGCCTTTGAAAAAAGAAATCACCATCAGAGAAGTGGACATTTTACGACGAGAGATTTCTGCCGTTAGATTATTGCAATTGATCGAAATTCCAATGTTGGAAAACTTATTAGAGTCGTTTGAAAGCTACACAGACTACGAAGATGACTTGGTAATTACTAATACGTTGGAAACTGAAACAGCTAACCAAATGGGACGACATCAGTTGGATCAAACGTTAGAACTATGCGACGATGATCGAGAGAAAACCTGGTTGAGAGCAACTATTGAATGTTTCGATGTCCAAACGAAATACCCCTTACCTAGAAAGACTGAAATTGGTTTCCGAAATTCTTGGAATGATAGTATTCTCGGACTGTTTAAGACATTGATTGATTACTACCATTCAATTGTGGAGACATTGCTACCTTCGAATCTGTCCCAAGTCGTGTGTGAGGTTGTTGGGTTGCTGTGCAGTGGAAAGTGTGATGTTGCCCTGAGAGCTTTACAGTTGCTGGTGGTATTACTGCCCATGAATAATGCTAGACATTTACAGAAACTTCTACAGTTTATGTGTTTATCCGTTGAGAATAATATTTCACCTGTGGCAGATCTGAATTCACGAGAAGGAGTTTGTGGAATGTTCATGGATGTTATTGTACCAGAGTGTCAGCAATTAGACAAGGTAAATTATTTTAAAGTTTTGGATGATGTTTTTGCTGTACAAGCTGTCGTAAATCGTTAGTCAAACCGGATGTTCTTTCCGCGCGACCCAATCTCGTTCCCAGAGCCCACGTTCCCCACCTGGGAAACGAGAGACTCTGGGATAATCCCAATCTCGTACCCAGAGCCCGCGATCCTTCCTTGGTAATGACCAAAAGGATCGCGGGCTCTGGGTACGAGATTGGGATAATCCGTTTCAAATCACAGGATTCTTGTTATTCCGGTTGAGGTACGCATGCGTAAATATCCGAGCGGAATCTGGATAGTATATATGTTCTCCTTGTTTGACTTTCCCCAAACAAGTCAATGGGGTTGCTGGCGAAGCTCGAATTACAGCATCTACACACATACGGCGAAGAAATCGATCGTGGCAACGTCTTCACTGGAGTCTTGTCGTCCGACATCTTTGTTATTTTGGTTTTATTAATTCTACTTCTGGTCACTTCAGACCAACTCATGCTCACTATTCAACCAATAACGTAACGATTTGAAACGGATTATCCCAGAGTTTCTCGTTTCCCGAGTGGGGAACGTGGGCTCTGGGAACGAGATTGCGCGCGACCTTGCAATATTGACAGCAACGTTGCAGTGTTGACTTACAAACGATACATGGCGACTCCTTGGCAAGTTGCTAAAAACTCGCATTTTAAATATCGAACTTCACATAAAATGAAGTTTACTTAGAGTTAGTTGTTCTGACTTTCAATAGAACTTCATATTATGAACGTGTACGGAACACGATACACAACACAGCACAGGACAACACAACGCAAAACAACCCAACCGAACACAGCACAACACAGTACAGTATATATATATAACACAGTAAAGCACAGTACAGTAAGTATACAACTAAATCGATTAAGGTTGTCCTGGCCAAAGTCAAAAGGCTAAAGCAAATAGGTCAAAGCCAAGCGCGAAAAGTACGATGGGAATTACTATATTTAAATAGCGAAGCACACATTTACTATATTTATAGGCCAAAATCATACAAATAAACCAAACTTGCCTCTCTGGGGATTATTAACGAGCATTTTCGCGCTTGGCTTTGACCTTTTGGCTTTGGCCAGAACAACCTTAATTGATTTAGCTGTATATAGTACAGTACAATATATACAGTACAGTACAAAATATGATTAGAATTAATATTACTCAAAATGTTATATTTATATTCAATATTTTTACTTCAGGTTGCAAGATACTATTTGGTCAATTTTATGGTGGAAATGCAGAGTAGTTTGTTCGTTGTGCCTGAGGATGTGTTAAGTTATCTTCAAGAAACACTTCAAGCCTTTGAACAAGGAAGAACTGATCTTCCAGTCGTTAGTATGTGTCGTCGTGTCTCACTCTACGAATATGAACAACAGAGAAAACAATCGACGAAACGAGAACTTGAAAACGTGATCAATCAAGTCTTAGACGATTTAACTATGTCGTTGAAAGAAAAGAGAACTATTTTAAAGGCAATGCAAAAACATCATCCAGAAGCATTTTCAACTCAATTTCCTGATGGTGAAATATAAATTAAGAACAGTATTTCCGATGTTCAGTTGCTTACTTCCTTTCACTTTTTGAGTTGAGAAAGCATAAAACTCTTTTTTGTTTATTTATTTTCAAATGTACAAATGTAAAAATACAAATTTGTTTCACTCAAACTGTTTGACTAATTTGATTTGTGTGGGCTAGGTGGGATAAAAAAATGAACACGCAGAAACACACAGATACCCACCAACACAGCTATAGACACCAACACATACAGCTATAGACACCAACACATGCAGCTGAAGACACCAACGCAGCTAAAGACACCAACACAGCTAAAGACACCAACACAGCTAAAGACACCAACACAGCTATAGACACCAACACAGCTAAATACACCAGCACAGCTAAATACCCCAACACAGCTAGAACACCAACACAGCTATAGACACCAACACATGCAGCTGAAGACACCAACGCAGCTAAAGACACCAACACAGTTATAGACACCAGCACAGCTAAATACCCCAGCACAGCTAAATACCCCAGCACAGCTAAATACCCCAACACAGCTAGAACACCAACACAGCTAAAGACACCAGCACAGCTAAATACCCCAGCAGACACAGCCAGCTATAGATACCGATACATGGATATGCGGCCGTTTACTATAGCTCTCGAATGCGAAGCTTAAACTTTCCTCACTAAATGGTTCCTTTTGGAACCTTATTTTACTTTGGCTCAAGCGAGGCTATCCTACATATCAAAGGAAGATCTCTCAATGACCAAGGAGGAACAAGATGACTTTCACACAGAAACACCACCATGGAAGGTCGTTTAGATGGTCGTATACATGGATAAACTATTCTTAAATGAACAAAAATCAAACGCACAGTGATCATTGCTTTCTATATTATTTGCGGTCGCATTAGTAAAACATTGCACTAATTCATGCAAGACAGTCAGGCAAGATTTATAACAAGACAATAAATGGTTAGGAATGATAAGAGCGCAACAAAGACAGACTTCTGATTATCTATTCATGTTCGAAGCACAACAAGAAGCTTATTTTTGAGAGAAGGGCAGTTGGGTTGAAACAACGACATAAGCCACGAAGCACAAGCACAATAAAAGCAATAGACTTGGCTTCATGTCGTTCATGTCTTCACTTGATCAAATACCATCATAACGAAGGTATAAGACAAGAAACGACATTGTTATTAATTCTTACAGAACATTATATGGTCAAAATACAACTTAGTTATAGGAATAAGCTAACTGACATAACCACACGAAGGATGAACTAGTCAGTTAGCTTATTGCATTACTTAATAAAATGTTGCGGTTCAACACTGAGCAGAAAATGCCATAACCGCAATTAGAAATAATAGGCAAGGAAGACATGTTTCTTGAATGTTCAGTTCATGTGTGCCTTCGCCGCCATTTCAAACTACAGCAAGGTTGTTGTTGACTTAGTGGGGAAGACATTAGTTCGACATGTCTCCCACAATATTCTTGACACGAGGTGACTATGAAAAAAATATTATCTAAGGGATAGGGAAGACATGTTTCTTGAATGTTTAGTTCATGTGTGCCTTCGCCGCCATTCCAAACTACAACAAGGTTGTTGCTGACTTAGTGGGGAAGACATTAGTTCGACATTTGTCTCCCACAATATTCTTGACATGAGGTGACTATGAAGAAAAATGTGTAGTTCTGGTCAAGACAAACATCGAGTGATCAATGTCATTTAGGACACCATGCATTATTCACATACAGGTCGTATATATGCATTCAAGTGCTCTATTCTTAAACTAACGACTGCAAGAAGCTCGACTTCGTCATGTGGGCGATCGCCATTGATAATAATTGTAGTGATAATTAATGCAAGGCTGTCCCACAATAATTGGTGACAGACAACAGGTTAAATAGCGATGGCCAAACATCTAGCATTCGCATTGCTGAATTACACTTCTGTCTGAGCTTCCAAAAGGAACTCCGCCGTCGTGATTTTGCACAAGAAAGCTTTTCTTTTGAGAAATAGCTTTGACTGTTGATAGATAGAAGCTTTCCTTTTTGAGAAATGTCTTCGACTGTTGATGGGTAAAAAGCTTTTCTTTGGAGAGGTGGCCATGGTTGTGGGCACGAAGGTCCTGAGAAGAAAGAAGAGGAATTTTAAAAAAATGAGCTCGGAAGAAAAAATTTTTTTCTCTTCCTTCTCCTCCTTTTTATCCTTCCTTCTTCCTCCTCCTCTCCCCCTCTTTCTTTCACCTCTCTTCTTCTCAATCTCAACGCTACTTATCCCGCAGGAGGGCAACTGACTATCGTGGTTGAACCACGCCCATAGGCAAGCACACGAGCGCGCTATACCACTGAGCCATTGAGGTGATTGTTGAAAGCTAATACATAATCGCGATACTGCTTCCTGCGAAGAATAAATGAATAAAACAAAATTAATGGAGATCCTAAATAAGACTATTATTTAGAGGAAATAAACAGCTAGATGCCAAGCGTAGACTAATTACATTGATTTTACGTGAAAGCAATGGCCATAAGTGCTCAGGAAATGTCTTAAAACTATGTTTGAGTGCCAAACCATAGTATGAATAAACACGACTAAATGAGCACGGCCAGTAGTAACAATTTATGCGAGGCTGTCCCACAATAATAATGGTTGACTGACAACAGTTAAATGGCGATAGCCAAGGTCTAGCTTATGCATTGCCAAACTACACTTCTGTCTGAGTTTTTCAACGAAAACTCCGCCGTTGTGTTCTTGAACAAAAAACTTTTCTTTTGAGTAAAATAGTTTGGAGTTAGAGCAAAAACATAAAGTTGTCCCACATCAAACAATGCGAGTGAAATTGTTTAATACAATGTTTAACGTATTAATGCAATAAGAAACGAGATCTCTTCTTCAACCGTTTATCTCAGATTAAAATTTGCGCTGAGTTTGTGTTAAATTATGTCTTATTTAGTTTACCTCTTACGGCCTGGGTAGAATCTCAGTGAGTGCTATGAGACTGGGGCCAGTGTGCTAAAAGAGGAACACACGGAGGTAGCGAAAAGTGCTACATGGATAGTCTTTACGGGATAGTCTTCGCGGTTTTTTATTCTTCCAGATAAAGTAAAATAGTCAGGTGCAAGACAGAGTAAAATAGTCTGGTGTTAGACAGAGTAAAATAGTCTGGTGTAAGACACAGTAAAATAGTCTGGTGTTAGACAGAATAAAATAGTGTGGTTCCTTTTTCAACCATGAATAAATGGTTCCTTTTCCAACCATGTGGACTTCTATTTTACTTTTGCTGAAGAGAGGGATACAACTTGCCAAGACGAGATCTCTCAATGACCAAGGGGTTAATATAACTCTTCATTTCTTTCCCACAATATTGTTGGCACCATCTCGTCATGCCAAGAGCAACAAGATGACTTTCACACAGAAACATCACCATGGAAGCTCGTTTAGATGGTCGTACACATGCATGGATAAACTATTCTTAAATGAACAACAATCAAGGTACAGTGATCATTGCTTTCTATAATATTTGCGCTCGCCATTAGTAAAACATATTAGTACTAATTCATGCAAGACAGCCAGGCAAGATTTATAACAAGACAATAAACTGTTAGGAATGATAAGAGCGCAACCAAAACGGGTTCTGATTGATAAGAAACGTTTGTAATGAGATACGCCATTGACTGTTGTAAAGAAAGGTTTATTTCGAGATATGCCTTCGACTATTGACAAGAAAAGTTTGTATCCTTCGAGGCTTCGACTGTTGATAAGAACGTTTATTTTTAGACACGGCTTCAAGTTCGGACAAGAAGCTCTTCTTTTAGGATATGCCTTCGAGCCTAACCACATCGAGGACAACAGCGACATAAGCTACAAGCGCAAGCACAATAGAAGCAATGGACGTAGCTTCATGTCATCCTTTAATCAATTAGCTCATGAAGAAGGCACAACATTATTGAAACAAAGACATGTTTATTGAAATATTCTGCTCGCGAGCCTTTGTCACCATTCGAAGCTACTACAGGGTTCTTGTTGACTTGTTGGGGAAGACATTAGTTCGACATTATTTTGTCTCCCACAATTTTCTTGACACGAGGTGACCATGAAAAAAAATATTATCTAAGGGATAGGGAAGACATGTTTCTTGAATGTTTAGTTCATGTGTGCCTTCGCCGCCATTCCAAACTACAACAAGGTTGTTGCTGACTTAGTGGGGAAGACATTAGTTCGACATTTGTCTCCCACAATATTTGTGACACGAGGTGACAATGAAGAAAGGTGTGTGTTTCGGGTCCACATATACAAGCAAGCATGACTGTCGTTTAGGACATACCATGGTTTAATCGCAACAAGAAGGCGTTGCCTAACCATTATCTTAATACAGGTTGTGTATGCACTATAACAGACGGACGCCATTATTAAACTAACGATTACAATAAGCTCGACTTCGTTATGTGGGCGACCGCCATTGACAATAATTGTAGTAATAATTTATGCAAGACTGTCCCACAATAATGATGAACTGACCACAACTTATATGGCGATGGTCAAACATCCATCTCCTACACTGCCAAACTACACTTCTGTCTGAGCTTCTGACGGAAACTCCGCCGTGGTGTTCTTGAACACAAAGCTTTTCTTTTGAGAAAGAACTTTGACTGTTGATTGCAAGAAGCTTTTCTTTTTAGAAATGACTTCGGCTGTTGACGGGCAAGATGCTTGACTCTTGAGGGACAGCTTTAGTTGTTATTGGTCAGAGGCCTTTCTCTTGAGGAATGGCTTCGACTAATGGCAAGAAGGACCTGACCAGGTTCTGTAATAAGAAAAGAGAAAAAGAGATTAAGCAATGGCGTACAAAAATCTAAGGGGAAAAAAATTATTTTTTTCTTTTTCCTCCTCCTTCTTCCCCCTCTCTCTCTCCTCCTCTTCTCCTCTCGTCCCCTCACCCTCTCAACGATCTTTAATGGTTTACTGGACAACCACCTTCTCGGTGATACTGCCAGGTTTCCAACCCCACCCAATGGCATGCACACAAGCGCGCTAAACCACTGAGCCAACGAGGCGATCGTTAAAAGCTATCACATAATCGCGATACTGCTTCCTGCAAAGAATAAATTAGCGAAGAAAAAAAACGAACGGGAAACCTAAAGAAAACATTATTTAGAGGAAATAAACAGTTAGACGATAAACTGAGACTAATTACATTGATTCTACGTGAAAATAATGGCCACAAGTGCCCAGGAAATGTCTTAAAACTATGTTTGAGTGCCAAACTAAAACCATAGTACGAATCAACATACCACGGCCAGGGGGGTAAACGGGGAGGAGAGGTCACCAAGCTAAGAAGAAGGACGAAGGTACGCATGGTAGAAGCATGTCTTCGAGTACCGTAATGATGAGTTTAAAGTCAAGACAAGGGTATAAAACGAAAGGAAAATCTTAGAAATCCGTCAGCAGGACTGTGAAGACGTCCAGAATTAGAAATTGACGTATGGAAAGTGTTTGGTGATGGCTCGAGAAGAAACCATGTGGTGGGCGAAGACAACATGGCGGACCCTTCTTCCCCAATTCAAAATGATGGAAGAAAACATTGCTTTAACGGCAATAGAGGACAACGATATAAGATTTTAAAAACCTTGTAAGTAAATGATTTATACTGTAAAGTTATCTAAACATTGTTTTAATTTTTTTCAAAGAATTTTCCAGTTTAACCAGAAGGACTATCTTAATTATTAACTATTCATAAAAATTTTACTTCAACTAATATGCTATGGAGCACGCTGAAATTTTTTGAGATATTAACATTTGCTACTGTAATACCATTCCAAATTCTTACTTCTCCACATTAATTTATAAAAAAAAAAATTACTGCTCTAGTGTCCTCCTTACTAAGCTAACACAACACCCCCCAGCTTTCCTAATGTTGCATTTAATTTCCCTTTAACCTCTTTAAAATATTTTTCATTTCTTATATTATTTCTTTCACCTAATAAACCTAATAATTTTGCTTTTGCCTAATTTTTATTCTAACTTTTTTGCTATAATTTGTTGACAGAATTTTACTCCAGAAACACAAGTTGAATAACAAATGGGGAAAAATTCCAACCTGACAGAAGCCCACCAAGATGACTATTGCTGCTCCAAATAATCACAATCAAGGTAATATAAATATCAGTGCAAATAATAACAATTATTAAAATAATTCTAGCACTAATCTAGCATTTGTGAAATTTCCACAAAATTCTAAACTTTTTCAACTCTTGTTTGCAGAGAATAAAGAGATGGAGAACACAGCCACACCCAAGTTTGGACCAAATATATTTTTCTAATGGACTTCACAAATGGTGAGTTGAGAAGAAATCATTTCAAAGATTACAACTGACAAAACTGGTAGTCACTTCAATAACAATACTGCAAGCAGATTAGAAGTGTGAAAACTCTATCTCCTAGTCACTGTATTCAGTGCTCACTAATGCAATGTTTGTGGGTGTGTCACCCCACTTTCTTCTTCTGAAGAAAAGTTTAAAATGATTCTAAAACAATCTAGGTTTTCTAAAAACTATCTGACACAAGCAATCTCTCAATACTAAATCTAGTATTTGTTAAATTTGTAAAAGATTCTAAATATTTTTCAACTCTTGTTTGCAGAGAATAAAAAGATTGGAAACAGCCACACCCAAATTTGGATCAAGGATATCTCTCTAATGGACTTCACAAAATGGTGAGTTTAGTAGAAATAATTTTTATCACACTAAGATTACAACTGCCAAAACTGTTAGCCACTTCAATAACAAGACTGGCCATGGCAAGCAGATTAAAAGTGTGAAAATTATATCTCCTAGTCACTATATTCAGTGCTCACTAATGCAATCTTTGTGGGTGTGTCACCCCAGTTTCTTCTTGTGAAGAAAAGTTTAAAACAATTCTAAAACAATCCAGGTTTTTCTAAAAACTTAAACTACCTGATGCAAGCAATCTCTCAATACTAAATCTAGTATTTGTTAAATTTGTAAAAGATTCTAAATATCTTAAACTCTTGTTTACAGAAAATAAAGAGAATAAAGAGATTGGAAACAGCCACACCCAAATTTGGACCAAAACATTTTTTGGACTTCAGAAATGGTGAGTTTAGAAGAAATAATTTCTATGACACTAAGATTACAACTAACAAAACTGCAACCTACTTCAATAACAATACTGGAAAGCAGCCATAGCAAGCAGATTAAAAGTGTGAAAATGATTTTAATACATTTAGTGCTCACTAATGCAAAGTTTGTGGGTGTGTCACCCCAGTTTCTTCTTGTGAGGAAAAGTTTAAGATAATTCTAAAACAATCCAGGTTTTCTAAAAACTACCTGACACAAACCAGCTCCCATAAGTTAAATTGTTAAAAAAATATCAGAGCACAACTGCATGGTGTATATACCAATAAGAATAATACCAGTACTAATAATAACAATGCTTAAAATATTGCTTAAAATAAAATGAGCACTTTCTGACTGTCCTGACAAGGAGTTCCAATAGCTCAATGGTTATAGATTAGGATTGGTGATAGCTTAAGATTACAATTTAAACTGAGGAGTTATTCAAGAACAATAAAAGATTCTGTACAGAAATAAACCTGCTTAGAACTATTAATTTCCTTCATCATCCTCATGCATTGCCATCATCACTATCATTGTTGTCAACTTCATCACCACCATCATCATCATCATCAACTTCACCATTATCATCATCACCACCATCATTGTTGTCATTATCACTATATTTGTTGTCAACTTCATTTACATTGTCACAACCACTACAACCATCATCAACTTTATCATTTTAATCATCATCAACAACTTCATCATTGTCATTATCACTATCATTGTTGTCAACTTCATCTACATCACCACAACCATCATCGTCAACTTTATCATTATCATCATCATCATTGTCATCATCAACTTTATCATTATCATCATCATCAACTTCATCATTGTTGTCATCATCACTATCATTGTTGTTGACTTCATCATCCTCATGCATTGCCATCATCACTATCATTGTTGTCAACTTCATCATCACCACCACCATCATCATCATCGTCAACTTCACCATTATCATCATCACCACCATCATTGTTGTCATTATCACTATATTTGTTGTCAACTTCATTTACATTGTCACAACCACTACAACCATCATCAACTTTATCATTTTAATCATCATCAACAACTTCATCATTGTTGTCAACTTCATCTACATCACCACAACCATCATCGTCAACTTTATCATTATCATCATCATCAACATCATCATCAACTTTATCATTATCATCATCATCAACTTCATCATTGTTGTCATTATCACTATCATTGTTGTCATCATCACTATCATTGTTGTTGACTTCATCTACATCATCACCACAACTGTCATCGTCAACTTTATCATTATCATCATCATTCATCATTGTTGTCATCATCATAATTATTATCATCATCAACTTCATCATTATCACCATCATTGTCATTGTTGTCACCATCATCAACAACTTTATCATTTTCATCATCATCACTGCTACCATCATCATCATCATTACCATTGACTTCATCATCATTCTCATCATCATCACTATCAATGTTGTTAACTTCATCTTCATCATCACACATCACTTCATCATCATTATTATTATCATCATCACTGCTGTCATCATCATCATTATCATCACCACCTTTGTCATCATCATTGTCTTCTTTATTATCTTCTTTGTCAAGTTCATCATCATCACCCTTGTCATCATTATAATCACCACCATCATCATTGTTGTCATCACCATCATAATCGCTTTTATTTATCTTTTTTTTCAACTTCATTACTATAATCACAATCATCGATCATCATTGTTGTCATTGTTGACTTTGTCATCATTGTCAACGATGTCATCACCATTATTCATCACCAACACCACCACTATAATCACCATCATTATCACCATCATTATCATCATCATTTTCATTGTCAACTTCATTATCATTGTTCTTCACCATCACCGCCAACCCTACCACTATCATCATTATTTTCATTGTCAACTTCATTATCATCGTTCTTCACCACCACCACTATAATCACCATCACCTTCATTATCATTTTCATTGTCAACTTCATTATCATCCTTCTTCATCATCACCACCACCAACCCTACCACCACTATATAATCACCATCACCTTCGTTATCATCCTTCACCATCACCAACCCAACCACTACCACCACCACCATCATTATCATCATCATTTTCATTGTCAACTAAATTATCATCCTTCTTCACCACCACTAACCCTACCACTACCACCACTATATAATCACCATCACCTTCGTTATCATCCTTCTTCACCATCACCACCCCTACCACTACTACCACTACAATCACCATCACCTTCATTATCATCATTTTCATTGTTAACTTCATTATCATCCTTCTTCACCATCACCACCACCAACCCCACCACCATAATCACCATCATCATAATTATCATTGTCAACTTCATTATCATCTTCATTGTCATCATAATTGTCTTCATCATCATCATCACCACCACTACCATCATCATAATCCTTCTCATCATCATTGTTCTTGTCGTCATTACCACCATCAACACACAATCATAATAATAATTTTAAAACTCCAAAAATCTTTATTATGACTAGATTTACATCTGCCACAACAGATCTTCATTAAACTAGGAAAAAGAGACTATGCATTTATATAAATAATATAATTAAATATAATACTCAAGATTTCCTCCAAAAAGCAGAAAAAATCCTGTGCATTCTGGAAAATGAGACACCTTAGAATAATCACTGCAAAGTTCTTAAATCATTTTTATGCGCTTGCTATGGCTATGTACATTATTATACGTACACTGTAACAACTACCAGTAGCACTAAGGCTTTACAACAATTCAACATTGACAACAAGCTCATATTTCTTTTATAATCAACCACAACTATCTTTGACTTAGCCCACAAACAAAACAAACTTGACGAATTATATCCATTACTCTAATAATTAAAGTCCAATAGCAATTCTCATAATTTTTCTCATTTCATCTTTCCAGACTCAAAATTTACACCTATGGAAGCCCCCATTGAAGATGACCGGGACCCAATGGACCAGGACGCAGTGGACCATGACCCAGTGGACCAGGACGCAGTGGACCATGACCCAGTGGACCATGACCCAGTGGACCAGGACGCAGTGGACCATGAGCCAGTGGACCAAATCAAGCAAGAGCCCGTAGTATCAAATGTGAGTTTCACAATGTAATTTACATCAGTAGGCGATACATTATACTATGATCAAAGAGGAACCTTAACTTGCTATATTAAAGATAATTATTATAAGTAATATCAAGTTTGTGGGAATTTATTTTGTTCTCACAGGTAATAATAACTAATGTACCTCATTATATTCATTTTTATTAATCCTACCTCCATTGACGTCAAACCAGGTCTGATTAGAACTAATCATACCGGTTTGACGTCAACGGAAGAGACAACAAAAGAAATTCCCGCAAACATGATATTACAAAGGAATAGCATAAAAAGGGCATTAGCAATTAAACGTCCCGCCCGATTTGGGTCATTTACTAGATGACACTCATCGATCAGGACATTTAATAGCTAATACACCTCTTTTTATGCTATTACTTATGAATAACTAAGCTACAAACAGCACAACTTATGTTGTTAAAAAGAAAAACAAAAAAAAAATCCTAAAACTTCAAAACGACGGCGCATTTCTAGATCATAATGCGCAATTTGATGAAAACTATATATTTGTTTTAATAAAAAAGAATATTTGAAACTATCACAAATTTCATATAAAGGTTACGATAAGTTGTCCAATTTGAGCATTATGATCTAGAAATGGGCCGTTGTTTTGAAGTTTTAGGATTTTTTTACTTACTTATATATCCTATATTGACATGCATACTGTACTTCCTCGATTAAGTGCACATACTCGGATACAACACTCTGATTTCACTTCGACTAAAGATATTACAAGACAATTACCTATAAAACCGGTCAACAGCGAACTTAAAATTGCGTTCTTGCTTCCCAAGAAACTTAAAACGTACTTTTTAGATGTCCAGTAGGTTAAAAAATAATTCAATAAAAGTCCCCAACAATTAAGCATCCTCCTTCAAATAATTGCGCACTTTTTCACTCAAAATGTAAACGGACAAGCGCATGGGTGCTTAGTTGAGGAAATATGGTATGTTTGTTGATACAGTACTTTCACATTAATCAAACACGCATACCTTTATAACTGCGATGAGCTTTTTCTGCCAGATTGGCTTCATTTGGAAATCACTAAAATTAAATGAATGAAAATTTAAGAATTGTTACGAAGTTAGCTTTCTTATTTATACAAAAATGTCAAACTATTTCCTAATCATGCCATTACACTGTAAGAAATTAGGGATGCACCAGAACTTAGTTCCAGCTGGAACACAGAGTTTTCTAAGATTCGGTTCGGACTAGAATTCATGAAAAATGTTTGGCTGGAATGGCGAAACTTTCTTTAGTATAATTTCTGAAATAAACTTGACGTGGTACGATGCAAGCAACATTCTATTATTCATTGAAAGTTTTTCGACACTAATCAAAACAAAGCTCACACAAACAATTGTAAAATTAAAAGTTTAATGCACAAAAAGTGTTTTTAGAGTTGGAATAAGGAACCTTTTCAGTTTCGACCAGTTCCAGCCAGAACATTAAAACTTCGTTCTAGTACATCCCTAAAAGAAGTTAAGATAAAGTAAATAATATACAGATTGAAATAATGTAAGGTTTGCCGAAATTATTGAACGTAGTTTTCCAACGTTTCGAGCGAAGGCCTTTACGTGTCTCTGTGACGAAGGGCCTTATGTGTCTCTGTGACGAAGGCCCTTATGTGTCTCTGTGACGAAGGGCCTTATGTGTCTCTGTGACGAAGGCCCTTACGTGTCACTCTGACGAAGGGCCTTCGCTCGAAACGTTAGAAAACTACGTTCCATAATTTCGGCAGTACTCAAACCTTACATTATTTCGACAAGAACATTTGTATGCCTTCCATGTGCAACATAAAATGCAGATACAATACTTCACACACCAAACTCGGCAACAAAATGTTTATTCGACTCAAATTTGGCATATTCAAGAAAGTATTATGTTTTACTTTTAATCAAAAGATCTAATATGTTGTACATGGCAGACATCAAAATCTTGTCACTCTATGTACAGTAAACTAATTATTTAGATTTTCAAGTCAACTCCCTTGTGGGACAACTGGTAATTTGCCAAACATATTTTCATTTTTGCATGTATACTGAAAAAAACGACAATTAATTTCTGCATGGGGGTTGACTTTCTTAACTTCAAAAACTCATTAATAATTCATGAGGAAAACACAAAGGAAGATCATGACCGTGACGGGTCCCTATATGTGATATATGCGAGACACGCTCGCTATTTTCGATGAACTTTTTCTTACAACTTCAATTTTCAAAATTGATTTCTATGAGTTTATTATATGGATAGTTTTTTAAGCCATTTAAAACATTCGCAGTACGTGTTTTATCAGATCTAAAAGACTCGGCTATCGCCTTGTGTTTTAAATCTGATAAAACACTGCTACTCATGTTTTAAATAGTACATAAATCCTCTTTGATCTAGTAAATAATGTATCATAAGCGCGACCATCATACCTTTTAAGGCGGTTCGGTAATACTCGGCTCATCAAAACTAACTCTGCCCGGCCACTGCATGCTGTAATTAAGGGGATTAAGTTAGCTAAATTATAATGTAATTTATTTGTTGGGTTTTTTGTTTATACTGTAATTTTTAGGTAAAAGTGTGGTCTGCGCATGTTTGTTGAGTATTGTTGTGTGAGTGTAGGAGGGTTAAGATATTTTATTTTTTTCAGTTTATGGGAGGGGGTAGTTGGTAGGGGGGGATGGTTAGGTGAGTTGTCTCTGTGGTTGTCTGATGGTGGTAGAAGTGAAAATTACGAGTGGTGTGCAGCTAGGTAGGACTCAGGCAGTTAGGCAGGACTTAGGCAGTTAAGGCAGGAGCTAGGGATTAGTTGGGAAGTGGGTCTTGCATGCTTTGTAGATTTGGCATAATTAATTTCGGTGGAGGGACTTCAAATTTGCATGTTTAGGTTACTAGCTGAGCTGTAAGTACTCGCTAAGTACACCGTGCTTAGTAAGTGCTTACGCTCATGCTGTATGTTTAGTTACTAATCTTTTGCGTTTGCAAGGTATGCGGTCGCTCTCAAGTGGATGCTAGCTTCACAATTGTTGAAGTTCGTGTTCGCTTTACTGCCCCGGCTGGCTCTCCAAGTGCTGTTCTTGCTTCGAGTTGGATTAGCATATGCTACTCCAACTCGAAGTAAGAGCAGCACTTGGGGAGTCAGCCAGGGCAGTTTTACCTTTTATATAATAGTTAATTCCCATGGGAATTGAATATTTTAATACATACATAGCATGAATAATTTGTAAACAATTTTATTAAAGACTTGTAATATCATTACAACGTGAATAAAGAACTTTTACAAAGAACAGCTTGTGTATTGGTGTGAATCACGATAGAAGAGAACAGAAAATGGCTAAGTGAATATTGCTTTCGTCAACATTGTGGTGAACACAAGTCGACAAGAACCATATTCATAAAAGCTATTAATAAGAGCATTATTCATCAAAGAACTTAACACCAAGTCAGTAATTGAATGATTGGTGTTAAACCCATGAAAAACAACAGCTTTTATCAACAACTACACGGAACGAAGTCTTTCCTTATTGAACAAGCAAAAGCATTATACTTGAAGAGATGAACAATTACGAAATAACACGAGAATAAACCTGGAAAATTAGTCCACTTGGACATAGTAAACCAGAGTTTATGAACCAGTTATTTGCGCAATTGAAGAAAAGATCACAGCTGCTCATTGATTTTTTATACGGCATTTTCAAATTCAAAGGCTCTTGAAAGTTCAGTGTACTAAAACAAGTGAAATGTCAAACAGCCATAGATCTTTTCCATTTTTAACCCGACAGACGGTAAATGAAAATCAACAAACTTTGTAAATATCAATGCTAGAAGGTGATGAAATTACTTGGAAAATAACTAACCGCCAGAGAAGGGTCTAATTTTTTTTCTAGAAGTACCACATAAAACATTTTCTTTTATAAGTAATTTGGTCAGTCTTGGTAGGAATACGAGATAAATCAGTTTATTCACCAAATTCTTGAAACAGATAACTTGAAAGCTAAATGGTGAACCAATTTCCAACTATAATTTTAAGATGTTAGAGTGTTTTCATTTAGGAAAAACCTCAAGGCCTTGCAGAAAAAATATGGAAACTTAATGGATACAATCTTTTTGAGGGAATATTTTCATCACCTTCATAGAACATGAGAACATATACAAAGTTTCTTTAACTTTCAACATACACATTATAAAAGTAGTCTATTATCCAAAGAATATGAAAACTATAAAACAAAACGATTAACGGCGAGTTTTGGAATTTTTGAATCTAGAATACCACGTGAAAAACAGTGGTGTTTAAGATGGGCCAACTGAACCTTTCACGAGAGATTATTATAAACATATTTCTTTGGATAATACACTTTCACGTCAGGTTAAAAAACTCTTTCAAGCACAATACTTACGATACTCGTTGAAAAGACAAAGTCCACAAAAGCCATCTCAAAGGAACCTGTTCTCTTATATTATGATCACACTCGTATTATTATATATCAACAGAGAATGTACAATGACCTGATTTAGCAAAAACCAATTCACTACTGTTTTTAACAATAACAAACCTAGCCTACTTTAACCATCCTGGAAGCTTATTTAGAAGTGGGCGCTAATATTCAGAAGTGGAACTTATTTTGCTAAACTTCATTTTGGTTCAGTGCCAATTCAAAATGGCACTTATTCAAATTGTTATGGTATTTGTCTTAATTGTTTTGTGTTTTTTTTACTCAGCCACCAATGAGCACACATTGTTGAGCAATCACGAAGAGAAGCTTTCTCAGAAAAGGTGTAAACTGTCAAGATTTTTGACGTTTCATGAAGAACCATTCATCAGAGTAAAATAACACATTTAGTCAACTCCATGTATATACTGTACTGGTAACAATACTTCCCTCCCCCTAGCTGTGTTTCCCGATGCTCTATGGTATTTTAGTGATTGGTTTGCAATTTCTTCAAGTCATTGTACAATCTCTCAATGCATGGTGGAACATAACTAAATAGAGTTAAACTGAAGTACTGGTAACCAGTTGATCTTAATCATTCTTTACATCTTCGTAGCAAACGTCTTCAATGGTCAGGCAAGGATGTCGATTCCTGGAGTGGTTGGTCCATGGTTATTAGTGTTCAGTGGTAGGTCCAAGGTATCATGGACCTGGGTGATGATTTCATGATTGTCGAATGTGGTTCCGGAGATAGTGCTTCCATCACGGTGGTTGTCTGTGGTGGGTAAAAATCATGAATCTGGGTCCAGAGTTGTGGAAATAGGGTACCAGGGTAGTCAGACTGGGAGGTAAACTGGGTTCAAGTCATTGATTCAATGGTGTATTGGAAGAACATCTGTGGTGGTGGATGACAGGTGGTATAGGTCTAGAGTCATTAGCACTGAGTGGTGGGACTGGATTCGGCGTCACAAGTGAAAGGTGGTGGGTCACTGGTCCAGGGTGGTGGGTCTGTGGTCCAGGCTGGTTGATCTTTAGTCCAGGTGGGTCTGTAGTCATTGGTCAAGGCTGGTCAATATGTGGTCTTTGGTCCAAGCTGGTGAATCAGTGGTGGTCTTTGGTCCAAGCTGGTAAACCAGACAGCTGAGGAGGTACATGTAGGTCTTGAGCGATGATGGGTCAGATATCAATTAAAGGTACCTTATATTCTTCAGTTTAACTGTATTGTCAAGTTCCACCATGCATTTTGATATACCCATAAATTATAACAATTACAAGTCTGTACACGGAGAGTCTGCGAGTTTGTCAACATTTGAGAAACAATTATCAAAGATTGAGTACTTAATATTCTCAAAGCAACACAAAGACATTTTGATATAGACCATGAATAAGCATAATTTTCTCTTGGAAAGCAAATGTTTCAAAGATCTTGGTGTTGTGTATGGCACATATCAAGCCCTGGCCTATTTGGTTTAAAATTACCGACACATAAAATAGATGAGATATATCACTTGATTGAGATTATAACTTTAAATACACAACTGATGAAAAAGACTTTGCTGATTCGATTGGCTTTGGAAGTGGAAAATTCTTACTGATAGTGAAAACCTTTTTTATCTGAGAAACATGATATTAAAATTGTACAAAACTGGTCAATTTCTGAATTGTTTTTACTTTTTGAAACATACAGAACAAAATAACATTTATTAATATCCATCATAAATTAATTTTTTTGACTGAAAATATATCAAAGACATCAATATATCTTTGAGTTAGTTGTAAGTAATATTGGGGATTTTTGGTGAAGGAAAATTTGAGTGTAGAATATATACATTTTAAGACCAAACCGGGACCAGTTGCGAATAATGCAACTAGACAGGCCTTCCGGCAGGAATTGAACCCACGACCTTGCAATTCTAGTGCAATGCTCTGATCACTGAGCCACGGAGGGCGTTGCCGAGAGCTTGATCGCAAGTTCTGTGTATATATATACATGTATATATATATATACATGTATATATATATATTTTAATATGTTTTAATGTATTTTGCAGAAAAACCAGCCTATTGACAACAAGTAAAATGGCTTTTTGAGTGAAAATATTAAACAAAATCATTAATTATTGCAACTCACAACTTGTAACTCGCAGACGTTCAACCTACAGACTTGCAATATAACCACCCCCACCAACAATTATGACTACGTGCTTTGAAAATTGTACTGAGCATTGTGATTGATAAAAAATGTTAAAATATGTCAAAGTATCATATTATATATTCCAATGATTGTACATAACTTACTCCATTTTCTTAAGTTTTCTAATTCTTTAAAAACTCATTAATAACTCATGAGGAAAACACAAAGGAAATCAGTACGATGTCTGTGGTTTTATAAAATCTGAAAAAAATTCCTCCTGGTTTACATAAACCTTTGCTTTGATTTTCTCTGCTTTGATTTTCTCGGCTTTAATAGACAATGTTGGTTTTCAAAATTACTACACCAGTAAATTTACGGAATAGGTTGTTCTTGAAGCTATTCAAAACATGAGCAGTGTGTGTTTTATCAGATCTAAAACACTGCTGCTCGTGTTTTAAATATTACTTGATATACTCAGCTATTACCAATCACTGTGATCAATACAATATCCAAAGCATAATACTGCGATTTTCAGTTGAGCTTGGAGATAGATAGTTTTATTTAAAAGTTTGATCGTTGAAATGCAATGTCAAGTTGCCAGGGGAAATTCAAAATGTTGTCATGTGAGAATTTGAAAGTTGTCATGGGCAAATTTAAAAGTTTGGGCAAACATTCAAATTTCCCATGGGAACGTGTCAAATTGTGAAACGATCAAACTTTTCAATAAAACTTCTGGTCTCCAAGCTCAAATAAATCTGCAGTAACAATTCATAAAAAATCACACAAACACAAAGAAAAGTCACACTGAGACACATTTTGGTTGGGGACAGACACCTGCAGAAATTAACCCTTCCTTCCCCATGGGAATGATTTGGAATTTTTTCAACTTTTGGTTAATGGCAAACTATTTTACTTATTAAAGTTAAGGGAAAACTCAGAAAGATGGGAATTAATGGGGTTAAGCCAACTTTTTCTTAAAATATTCATTCATTTGTGAAGCTAGCTGTGTCATATTAGCCCTGACTTAAACTCAAAACAAGTAAAGCCTGGGAACAACTACAGTAGATATTTCCTTGTTCTTTTATCAATTAAATCCCAATCTTCCAACAAGAATAAGCAATTATTTGTACTGTAGTTGTTCACAGACCTTACCTATACCAAGTTCAAGTCAGGGCTGGGACACAGACCACTAGAGAGGCATATCATACACTCAAAATTAGTGTTTGATCTAACATCTTTCATGAACTGTTTCATATCAGATCAAACACTACTTCTTATGTATGATATATACATGTATACAGACTATTACTTAATTTAAAATATACACTAGCTGTATAACTTGTACATGGGTCAGTCCCCTGAAAAGTTATAAGCTGAAAGCCTAGCTTTGTGGAAAATACAAAACTTTACAAGTCAAACGTAAAAATTTGTCAGGATTTTATTCATATTTGAAATGAAAATAAATTTGGAATAAACTTTTTGCTTTTGCCAATTTGAAAAAAATAAAATTAAAATTTCTTTCAACATTGCACAGAACTGAACCATGTATACATACATATATGTATATATATTTTGTTAGAAAATCTTAACAGTGGTGAACTGCCAAAATATCAGAGAGCAAAATACAGCCAACTAACCAAAGAGCTCAAACTGCTCACAACATTAATATTTTATTCTCTGAAATCTCTACAGTTAACTACTTTAAGATTTTCTATGCTTCGTACTACACTGCTCAAACAGCACTCCATGTTTAATGTATTTTAGCCAGGGCATCTTACTAAAAAACACTTGCTTCAACCCCAAATCTCTGCATGTACACTGCACACAAAAGATCAATGATAATCACAAAAGAAAAAGGAAATATTTTTGGCTTTTTTTTCTCACATGTCTTCTATGAACTGGGTTGGTTTATTTGAAATAACTTAGAAACAAATTGTTCTCCTGTAAACATTAAAGTGAATTTTTTCACACCAATCCTGGTCAGATCTTAAAATAGAACTTCATCACACTCGTGGTTTTCCCTTCACTACAGTATAACGTTAACACTATCACACCATTAATTCACTGTAAAGGCCAAATATTCTCAGAAATTAAAAACAAATATGTACAGTGGACAAGATGAAAATAATGGAGTTGATTAGAAGCATTTGTTATCTAATTTGCACTGTGCAGTTGTACTTTGTTCACTCTTCTACCTCGAAGAAAAAAATGTCTGCAGACCAGAAGGTGTTTTTCAGTTCCAATAGCACATTATTACATTCATTACCAATCACATATCCAATCTTCCTTTAATAATAGATTCTCGCATGTTATCATGAGTGCCTTTGTTTCACATAAATAATGTCACTTTCCAGTATTTGCAAGGTGCATATAAATAAAATCTGATTGGCTGTCAGACTTCTGTATTTGAACTAAAATACACTCCTGAGTCAAGCAGACATTTTTTTCTTCAAGATTTTGGAGTAAGAAAAATACATCTACACAACAGACAGTCTACTTGTTATCCTACAAATTCACACTTAACTTACCATAACTTCTAAAACATGAACTGCACTTGGAAATGTGTGCTGATAGCTTTCCCGCACCAGATAATAACCCAACTTGTCACCAGGAATACTTCCACCTCAGCACACTTTTCATCAGTCAAAACCGGGATTTAAAATGACATTCTTCTCAATGTTATTGTGACAGTGACAGTAGTTTTCAAATGAGAGCATGGAAATGGTAGGATGTTTGCTTCTTTCATATATTTGGTGTAGAAAATGGTAACTCTTTAAATGATCTGTACTTTACATGTCAATGTTTTTATAAACAAGCATTTCTTCTGTTCAAATTCTTCTGTCACCGTCTTGTTTTTCATCTTTATGATTCAGTTTTCTGAAGCAATAAAATGATTCTAGATATGGTACCAACTTTTTGAAATACTTTCCATTGCTAATAAGCCCTCTCTCTAATAAGCCCACTCTCTCAGTAACCATCCTCTTTCTAGTAAGCCCCCTCTTAATAAAAACCACTTCTCTAACAACCCCATTCTCTAATAAGCTCCCTCTCTAATAAGCCCCCCTCTCTAAGAAACCCCCCTTTCCAATAAACCCCACTCTCTAATAAGCCCACCTCTAATAAGCCCACCTCTCTGATAAGCCCACCTCTCTGATAAGCCCCCACTCTCTAATAAGCCCCTCTCTAATAAGCACCTTCTCTAATAAGCCTCCCTCTCTAATAAGCCCCCCTCTCTAATAAGCCCTCCCTCTATAAGAAACCCCACTCTCTAATAAGCCCACCTCTCTGATAAGCCCCCCTCTCTAATAAGCCCCTCTCTAATAAGCCCACCTCTCTGATAAGCCCCCCTCTCTAATAAGCCCCCCTCTCTAATAAGCCCCCCTCTCTAATAAGCCCCCTCTCTAATAAGCCCCCTCTCTAATAAGCCCCCTCTCTAATAAGCCCCCTCTCTAATAAGCCCCCTCTCTAATAAGCCCCCCTCTCTAATAAGCCCCTCTTTCTAATAAGTCCCCCTTTCTAATAAGTCCCCCTCTCTAATAAGCCCCCCTCTATAATAAGCCCCCTCTCTAATAAGTCCCCTCTCTAATAAGCCCCTCTTTCTTATAAGCCCCCCTTTCTAATAAGCCCTCTTCTCTAATAAATCCCATTCTCTAATAAGCCCTCCTCTCTAATAAACTCCACTCTCTAATAAGCCCCACTCTATAAGAAACACCATTCTCTAATAAGCCCCCCTCTCTAATAAGCCCCCCCTCTCTAATAAGCCCCCCCTCTCTAATAAGCCCTCCCTCTATAAGAAACCCCACTCTCTAATAAGCCCCCCTTTCTAATAAGTCCCCCTTTCTAATAAGTCCCCCTCTCTAATAAGCCCCTCTTTCTTATAAGCCCCCCTTTCTAATAAGCCCTCTTCTCTAATAAACCCCATTCTCTAATAAGCCCTGCTCTCTAATAAACCCCATTCTCTAATAAGCCCTCCTCTCTAATAAACCCCATTCTCTAATAAGCCCTCCTCTTTAATAAGCCCCCTCTCTAATAGACCACATTCTCTAATAAACTCCATTCTCTAATAAGCCCCCTCTCAAAAAAGCCCCCCTCTATAAGAAACCCCATTCTCTAATAACCCTCCTCTAATAAGCCCCATTCTCTAATAAACCCCTCCTCTAATAAGCCCCCTCTCTAATAAGCCCATCCTCTAATAACCCCCCTCTCCAATAAGCCCCTCCCTAAGCCACCCTCTCTAATAAGCCCCCTCTATAGAAGCCGACTATTTGGTGGCTATTAATCAGCATATACCGATTAGTGCTACATTGTTGGTTACCAGTCCCTGCGCAGTTTTGCAATGTTGTAGGGATTGCTAAATTGCAACAAGATTTGTGAAATATAATAGAAATGTTTCATGATGATTAGTTTTGTGTGTTTGAGAAACAATTTCATTTTGTTTATCTGACTTTGTTTTATAAACCGGTATTCCTGGCTTGAGATGTTCTCGGTCATGACTACCTCAACTGGTAAAGATCCTTTGCCATTTTCTCGTGTTGGTTTTAAAATTTAAACTTTTATAAAAATCATTTCACAAATATCTTTTGACAGACTAGAGTTCCGAAGTTCCAGTTCATTGTTTCCGAAGTTGGTGACAAACATTGCAACTTTGTTTTGATGCTCACTATTTGATCAGCTGCTATACGTAACAAATTTGCGGAGTTTGTAAACTTTGTGGCAAATGTCTGACTGCAGAACTCTTCTGTCAAGAGTTATGTGAAATGCTCTGTAATCATTGTGAAATAAGGACTATTGTGTTTGGGCTTATGCAGTTACGGACTTATGATGTGTGTGTTTGTATCATTCATGAAATGATGAAAAGCTTTATTTGAGTTATTTGAGACATGCACCGATTATTAATGTAAATAATTGGCCGATTAATTTAAATTGGTCGATTAATCAGCTTATCTCTACTAATAAACCTCCCTCTAATAAGCCCCTCCCTAAGCCACCCTCTCTAATAAGCCCCCCTTTAATTTAATTAGAGATATGATATTGTACTTACAAGAAATGCAGACAGTAATTGGTATTAAGCCATGCAGTTGTCACCATCATTTTAGATTTCAAAATGCAAGTTTTTCATTTCCATTGTTCTGCCTTAGTGCCCACAGTAGTAAAATAAAAAAAAATAACAATTACAATATTCAATGACAGTATGGAACTATTACTGTAAATTTCAGACCACAAATTGCACTATTACTATGCATTACTATGCATAGCCACATTAGTTGTCCACCCCCAACAAAACTAAACCATAATTACACAAGTCATGTCATGCATGCACCTATTTATTGCATTGTCATCAAACCAAACTGGAAAGTTGATTGCATTTTCCCATGCATAGGTGTAGCAGGTGGGGGAGGGGGGGGGGGGAGGTGCAATTGCCCTCTCTAATAGGGGGGAAAAGGAAAATTCAGAATTTCGGGCAATTTTCACATGTATTGTTGTGAAACATTCAAGACAAATTCATACGTTGAACTAACACTGAAAAATACAACTTAAAAACCACTATTTAACCCTAAATTTTTTGGGCAAAAATCTCTGTCCCCCCAAAAAAACAAAACAACACCCAACCAGAAACAGAATTGGGCTGTTATGCCAAGCCTGTACATGACATTCTGTGCACAAAAGGTTGAAATTTTATTCCAGTTACGCATTTAACAAACTTTTACAATTATATGAATTAAAACTGAATTTGGAAAATATATTTTTTTTTTATAAATTCACTAAAAAGCCAATTTGTTGGACTGCTGTTGAAACTGTTATTTTCTAAAATACAACATTTCTTCTAAAATGACTGAAATTACCGTAGCTACAAGTACAGTAGCTATAAAATTTTAAGTGGCTTCTTGCACGTTCGACGTATTTTTAGAAATGTAATTATTAACTACAATATTTACACTAAAATTATTTATTAATTAAAAGAAAGTACATAAAATACAAGCCAAAGCGAAACTAAAATACAGAAGTACAAGAAATATCAAGAAACGATGTTTGGGAAAAGAAGCCCTCCAAATTTTTGGGCGCCATATTTGAAAGTAGCAAAATGAGGTATTTAAACATCTTGAAGAAGCCGGAAATAATTTTCTAGAAATACGACTTGAAAATATTTGAACTACATCGTGAGTTAATGATTAACTTAAACGAAAGAAATGCTCTCAATTCTTCTTCGGGAAGTTAAGTTCAGCTAAAGTAACCCTGAAAGAACGGGAAGGTTCTTCCCGAAGAGAAAAGTCGGGAAGCCTTTGCCTTCCGACGCCCCGTGAATATTGGAATTGTTCTCTTTTCGCAAACCAAACACAAAGTAAAGCACCTAAACGCGAATTGTACATTCTAAGCCTTTTAAAACACACTATAAGCAAGTAAATTAAGACATATTCACCTTTAAAACACGGCAGCATTTCAAAAGACCCTCCATCTTCTTCTTCGACCTTCTTCTTGAAGTTGAAAGTCACGAGGGAATTTTTCCGAACGAAGTTTTGCCGAAGAGTGGCCGAGCATTTCCGCGCTATCTCAACTTCTCAAATAGGATCTGCAAGATTTAACCAAAAGCCATTATATTTTATATACCAAGCGCAGCCAACATTTTTAAAAAATAAATAAGATAGTTTTAAAATGTAGAATATCTTGTAAACTCAAAATTTGAGTAAAGAAAAGTTTATTATAGTTAGTGAGGTAAAGCTCGGAAACTGTCGACCACTTCTCGTCTGACGTCATCATCTTTCTCAAAATTTATATCGCCTTCGTGTTTGTTGAAAGCACATGGAAGAAATGGCGGGGGCTTTTGAAATGCTGCTGTGTTTAAAAGGTAAATATATCTTACTTAACTTGCTTACAGTGTCTTTTGAAACGATTAAGATATTTAATTTACGTTCATGTGTTGTTTCTAGCAGTTGTTTTACAAAAACAGGGTATTTAAATGAAGAAAATGTTCACATGCCTTCGGCTCTTCGGAAGGCTTCCCACTCTCGCCTTCGCGAGTTTTTTAAAGAACGAACTAATTCTATGTTCCGTCAAGTTTTGTGGGGTTAAACTGTAATTATTCTTGAACTTAATATCGAAGAACTCGCTGTGTATTTCAATTTGTATTCGAGAATTCGTTTCAACTTTATTTACGTTGTTTAAAGCCCAGTTTAAAGACCATATTTTGCTACTTTTCAAAATGGCGGCGAAGAAGAAGGAAGCCATTAGATGCAATTACTAGAAATACGTTAACGCAACAACCCCTCGCGCTCGTTTACCCTTTTATTTTAAAAATAAGACGTGCTTTTCACTCCTGCCTTCGTGCTTTTTAATTTAAAAAATAATAAATTCAATTTGTGATTTCACTTTGCCGCACATGAGAAGAATGCTTCCAGTTATAAGCTCAAATATTTCAATCATTTTGGGAGAAATATTGTGCTAACAGTTTTGACAGCAGTCCAACAAATTGGCTTTTTAGTGAATTTATATAAAAAATTATATTTTCGAAATTTAGTTGTAATTCATATAATTTGCAATGTTTATTCCTCAAAAAACTGATTTCCAGTCTGGAAAATTTGTAAAATGCATAACTGGAATAAAATTTCCAAGTACAGGCTTGCATGGGAACATAGGCATAACATAAGCCCAATTCTGTTAGGGGGAGCAGAGATTTTTGCCCAAAAAATTTAGGGCTGAATAAAATCATTTGGCGTTAGGCTTCAACGTGTTAAAGGGATAGGTTTTAACACTTTGAGGCCTGGACCTCTCCCTGTGCTGAATAAAATCATCTGGCGTTAGCCAGAATAAACCTTAAAGACTCATCGTCAGGCTTCAAAGTGCTAAAGAGATAGGTTTTAACACTTTGAGGCCTGGACCTACCCTGGGTGCCAGAGGTTCTTCCACGCTCGTAGGGACAATGGGGATACGGGAGGACACCAGGCGGTAAATTTGCAAGGCGAGCGGGAAGAACCTCTGGAACACCGAGCCGTTTCTCTGATCGCGCCGAGCCAATGAAAAGGTTGTCTGGGTCAGTACGTTCCAAAATCTGGACGTAAGACGTTGATTGGTCAAGCGAAGGATCTTTTTTTTAATAATAAGTTTCATTGGCTATCGTACACCTCTATTAATAACATGAGTGTAATATTCAACACCGTCTAGAAGGTGCAGTCATCAGCAGTGATTTCCTTGTATATATATTCTCTCTCTGTTTAAATTTTTGGAGCCTATACTTTCGCTTCACGTTGATATACAACTCACTTTTTTTGGAATGCCTTTGCTCTCTAGTGAGGATTTTTTTGATTGCATGGGAAAAGTCTTGACTCGTTACGAGCTCAACGAGCATCAAAGCGTTCAGCGACGAGACCTCTTCGTCATTGAATATATATATAACAACCAACAAGATAGCATCGTTGAAAATATATATCCTGTACGTATGTTGTTAGAAATCTATAAGCTTTCATTTGAAGTGTAGTTCAAGTCGTTCAAGTTCCTGTGTTTAATATAATTAAATATCTGAAATTCTATAACCGACTTCATGTGAGACGTTAAGTAAATAAATATTAATTTATTATTGAGTGAACATTTTGGACATTTGAAAAAGTTCCATATAACCCAGAAACATAAGCCATACATCAAAGGGAAGCTTATGAAATTTATAACAACATACGTACAAGTTATCGTTCAACAATGCATAGTTTGGAAGTTATAACTGTCTGAGTGTCTGCATGACAAGTAACAGACGGCGGATTTCAAAGTTTATAGTGAATATCGGGCAGCGTCACTTCGCCCGAACTAAAATCAAACCAGTTTTATTAAATTTGAGCCATTTTTAGTGGTCTAATGTATAGAAGACTGTCGAGACGATAGCATTATTACTTATTTGAGAAATACAAAATAGAGTTGACTCTGGATTATTAAAATATCATTACCCGTACGGCCCTCGGGAACGGCGGTTTCAAATTTCAAATCAAAACAGTAAAACACGGCTCGGTGTTCCAGAGGTTTATCGCGCTCGCCTTCCGGGTTGGCCCCTCCCACTTTACCACCTGGCTTCCTTGTGCATCCCCGTTATCCCCCACGAGCGTCGAAAAACCTCTGGCACCCAGGGTAGCCTGGACCTCTCCCTGTGCTGAATAAAATCATCTGGCGTTAGCCAGAATGAACCTTAAAGGTAGTGGTTTTTAAGTTGTATTTTTCAGTCTTAGCTAACATATGAATTTTTCTTGAATATTTCACAGCAATACATGTCAAAATTACCCGAATTTCCAAATGAAAAACTTGCATTTTGAAATCTAAAATGATGTTGACAACTGCATGGCTTAATACCAATTACTTTCTGCATTTCTTGTAAGTACAATATTATATCTCTAATTAAATTAAAGGGGGGCTTATTAGAGAGGGGCCTTAGGGGGGAGGGGACTTATTAGAGGGGGGTTTATTAGAGAGGGGACTTATTAGAGGGGGGTTTATTAGAGAGGGGGCTTATTAGAGAGGGGGGCTTATTAGAGAAGGGACTTATTAGAGAGGGGACTTATTAGAGAGGGGACTTACTAGAGGGGGGTTTATTAGAGAGGGGGCTTATTAGAGAGGGGACTTATTAGAGAGAGGGGGCTTATTAGAGAGAAGGGACTTATTAGAGAGAGGGGGCTTATTAGAGAGGGGGCTTATTAGAGAAGGGACTTATTAGAGAGAGGGGGCTTATTAGAGAGGGGACTTATTAGACAGGGGACTTATTAGAGAGGGGACTTATTAGAGAGGGGACTTACTAGAGGGGGGTTTATTAGAGAGGGGGCTTATTAGAGAAGGGACTTATTAGAGAGGGGGCTTATTAGAGAGGGGACTTATTAGAGAGGGGACTTATTAGACAGGGGACTTATTAGAGAGGGGACTTACTAGAGGGGGGTTTATTAGAGAGGGGGCTTATTAGAGAGGGGGGCTTATTAGAGAGGGGGCTTATTAGAGAGAGGGGGCTTATTAGAGAAGGGACTTATTAGACAGGGGACTTATTAGAGAGGGGACTTATTAGAGAGGGGACTTACTAGAGGGGGGTTTATTAGAGAGGGGGCTTATTAGAGAAGGGACTTATTAGAGAGGGGACTTATTAGACAGGGGACTTATTAGAGAGGGGACTTACTAGAGGGGGGTTTATTAGAGAGGGGGCTTATTAGAGAGGGGGGCTTATTAGAGAGGGGGCTTATTAGAGAGAGGGGGCTTATTAGAGAAGGGACTTATTAGAGAGGATGCTTATTAGAGAGGGGACTTATTAGAGAGAGGGGGCTTATTTGAGAGAAGGGACTTATTAGAGAGAAGGGACTTATTAGAGAGAGGGGGCTTATTAGAGATGGGGCTTATTAGAGAAGGGACTTATTAGAGAGGGTGCTTATTAGAGAGGGTGCTTATTAGAGAGGGGACTTATTAGAGAGAGGCCTTATTAGAGAAGGGACTTATTAGAGAAGGGACTTATTAGAGAGGGGGCTTATTAGAGAGAGGGGGCTTATTAGAGAGAGGGGCTTATTAGAGAAGGGACTTATTAGAGAAGGGACTTATTAGAGAGGGTGCTTATTAGAGAGGGTGCTTATTAGAGAGGGGGGCTTATTAGAGAGGGGGCTTATTAGAGAGAGGGGCCTTATTAGAGAAGGGACTTATTAGAGAGAGGGGTCTTATTAGAGAAGGGACTTATTAGAGAGAGGGGCCTTATTAGAGAAGGGACTATTAGAGAGAGGGGGCTTATTAGAGAGGGGGCCTTATTAGAGAAGGGACTTATTAGAGAGAGGGGACTTATTAGAGAGAAGGGACCAACCTTGTCCCCAGGGTCATTTGTAGGGGCTGGGCCAAGATGGCGGCCAAAAACAAAATGGTGGGAACAAATGGCCCTGGTACAGGCTGCGAAAAATGCGCCATCTCATGGTGCATTTTTTACTCGGACCCAGTCTCCACTAAGTTTATCGCGCCTAGTCAGGCTCAATTTTTTCTGAATATTTAGTTCAGCTTGACTGACCCAAACTGAAAACAATCAAAGCATTCATTTCCAAATACATTGTTGAATTATTAAAATAAATAGACTTTTAATAAATATCTGTAAATGCTTATTATTTATCATTTGCTTCACCGTTGTACCAAATTCGCAAGAAACTGGATTGCTGTTGTCTGGCCTTGTTTTCGTGAGTTTTCGGCGGATTCAATTCAGCGTTTTGAAAACCATTTAGGCTTTGTTTAGTTGAGAATTCTTGTTTGAAAAAAGCCTGCTTCTCAATGGCCAAACACGTAAATTCTACCCTGTGGTGTACTTTCCTTTCGCAGCCAAAATACTTTTTGGCTTTGTTCACCAAGTCTTTCATTCACCTGATCATAGAAAACACTCTGAATTGCCGTCCCATGGACTTCGTTGTATGGCAGCCAGGGCACAGAGACGACACGACCCATCATTACATATTCTTCCGACATTTTTACGGGTGTTTCACCAGCTTTCCTCACATTTTCATTCATTTTGAAGTTGTTTTTAACAGCTGGCAATTCTGGTATCACTTATTTAATATAATTTGAGCCTAAAAACAAATGCCCGCGAGTTAGCCTGCCACCCGCCTAGTTTCCACCAATCAGAATACCTAAAACATCCAATGTTATCTCGACCAATCAGATGTGGTGATAGCTCAGCCTGTGCCAGGGCCATTTGTTCTTGGCCACCATCTTGGCACAGCCCCCACAAATGGCCCTGGGGACGAGGTTGAAAGGGACTTATTAGAGAGGGGGCTTATTAGAGAGAAGGGACTTATTAGAGAGGGTGCTTATTAGAGAAGGTGCTTATTAGAGAAGGGGATTATTAGAGAATGGGATTTCTTGTAGAAGAGGGCTTATTAGAGTGGGGAGTCTTATTAGAGGGGGGCTTGTTAGAGAGGGGTCTTATTAGAGACGGGCTTATTAGAGAGGGGGGTTATTGGAGAGGGATGTTTATTAGAGAGGGGGGCTTATTGTAGGGTGGGTTATTAGAGGGGGGCATCTTAGAGAGGGGGTTTATTGGAAAGGGGGGCTTATTAATTAGAGAGGGGAATTATTAGAGGGGGGTTATTAGAGAGGGGGTTTATTAGAGAGGGAGCTTATTAGAAAGGGGGGCTGATTAGAGTGGGGTGACTGATTAGAGAGGGGGCTTATTAGAGGGGGTTGTTAGAGAGGTGGTTTTTAATAAAAGGGGGCTTACTAGAAACAAGTGGGTTACTGAAAGAGTGGGCTTATTAGAGGGGGGTGCTTATTAGAGAGTGGGGCTTATTAGAGAGGGAGGTTTTATTTGTGAAGGGACTAATTAGCCATGGAAAGTCTTTCAAAAAGTTGGTATCTAGAATCATTTTACTGCTTCAGAAAACTGAATCATAAAGATGAAAAACAAGACGGTGACAGAAGAATTTGAATAGAAGAAGCGTTTGTTTTAAAGAAACATTGACATGTGAACTGCAGATCTATTAAAGAGTCGCCATTTTCTACAGCAAATAATTTATGAAAGAAGCAAACATCCTACCATTTCCATGCTCTCATTTGAAAACTACTGTCACTGTCACAATAACATTGAGAAGAATGGCATTTAAATCATGGTTTTGACTGCTGAAAAGATGTGCTGATGTGGAAGTAGTCCTGGTCTCAAGTTGGGTTATCTTCTGGTGCGGGAAAGCTATCAGCACACATGTTCTTGGTTGCAAAATTTTCCATGTGCAGTTCATGTTTTAAAAGTTATGGTAAGTTAAGTGTGAATTTGGAGGATAACAGGTAGTCTGCCTCTTGTGTAGATGTATTTTTCTTACTCCAATATCTTGAAGAAAAAAATGTCTGCTGACAGCCAATCAGATTTTATTGATATGCACCTTGCAAATACTGGAAAGTGACATTATTTATGTGAAACAAAGGCACTCGTGATAACATGTAAGAATCTATTATTAAAGGAAAGATTGGGTATATGATTGGTAATGAATGTAATAATGTGTTATTGAAAAACACCTTTTGGTCAGCAGAAATTTGTTTCTTTGAGGTGGAAGAGTGAATAAAATACAACTGCATAGCTAGTTAGATAACAAATGCTTCAACTCCGTTATTTTCATCTTGTCCACTGTACATATTTGTTTAGCATTTCTGAGAATATTTGGCCTTACAGTGAATTAATGGTGTGGTAGTGTTAAAGTTGTAGTGAAGGGAAAACCACGAGTGTGATGAAGTTCTATTTTAAGATCTGACCAGGATTGGTGTGAAAAAATACACTTTAATGTCTACTGGAAAACAATTTTAAGAAGTTTCCAAGTGAACTCAGATAAACTAACCCAGTTTTTATAGAAAACATGCAGACTCAGAGAACAAAAACTTTTCTTTCATAATTTTCTTTTGAGATTATCATTGATCTTTTGTGTGCAGTGTACATGCAGAGATTTGGGGTTGAAGCAAGTGTTTTTTAGTAAGACACCCTGGCTAAATACATTAAACATGGAGTGCTGTTTGAGCAGTGTGGTACGAAGTATAGATAATCTTAAAGTAGTTAACTGTAGAGATTTCAGAGAATAAAATATTAATATTGTGAGCAATTTGAGGTCTTTGGTTGGTTAGTTGGCTGTATTTTGTTCTCTGATATTTTGGCAGTTCACCACTGTTAAGATTTTCTAAAATATATATATATATATATAGTGAACTAAAAGTAGCATGCATGCTGTGTAGGCAGTGTAGAAACAACAATTGAAATATAGTAAGGTTAGATTATAATATACTGCCGAAACATAGAATGTAAGTGTCTATTGTCTAACGTTTCAAGCAAAGGCCCTTTGCTTGAAACGTTAGACTCCTACGTTCTCTGTTTCAGCAGTATAATCTAACGTTACTATATTTCAATATACCAAAACCGATGATCCATGGCATGACCCAAAAAACACATCATGATTTCTGCCCAACACATCAACAAGTCTGTCAGCATTCCTAAACCTTTTTGACTGGAGAATTCAAAAGTAGCAAATGGACCAATCATATTTCAGTGAATCTGATGGTGTCAATTGCAAAGGCTAAGGAATGCAGACAGATTCCACGATGCTTTGGTGGAAAACATGACATGTTTATTTTGGGCCATGCCACGGATCATCGGTTTTGGTAATATATATTCTGTACATGGTTCAGTTCTGCAGAATGTTAAAAGCAATTTTAATTTTCTTTTTCAAATTGGCTAAACAAAAGTTTATTCCAAATGTATTTCCATTTCAAATTTGAATAAAATAAAACCCTGACAAATTTTTAGGCTTGACTTGTAAAGTTTTGTATTTTCCACATAGCTGAGCTTTCAGCTTGTAACTTTTCAGGGGACTGACCCACATGGCTGTAGGAAGCAGCATGGGGGGGGGGGGGCACTGGTGTCCCCCTATTTGCCAGAAGCAGGGAGTTTTATGATAATATTCATAATATTTTGTTGTAAAACTGACCTCAAAATGCAGGAAATCGTTTTTCAGAGAGTGAGAAAATAAAAAAATTTCCGGGCAGACATGCCCCCAGACCCCCCAGAGGGCTCCTGCACCTTCAGTGCTCAACAAGACCCCCTAACCTGAAACATCTTCCTATGCCCCTGCTGCCCATGTACAGTATATACATGTATTTTAAATAAGTAGTTGAGAAATAGAAAATGGCTGCCCGTGTTTATAGCCTGATGCAAACACGAGAGTGAGTTGGGAAAATTCAAAAGTTTATGTGAACCTGAGCCGTAGGTGAGGGTTTCCATCAGTACTTACAAATTCTCCCAAACTCACTTGTGTTTGCATCAGGTTATATAAACACAGGGCATCCATTTTCTATTTCTTTTATGAAATAAGTCTATGAAATGTGCCACGACGTCACAACCGTGTTTACATAGCCTGATATAAACACGGTAATTGACCAATCACAGCATGCGTAATACACAACCTATTTTATAATATTGTATATCATACATAAGAAATGTGTTTGATCAAACACTAATTTTGAGTGTATGATGTACCTCTCTAGTGGTCTGTGTCCCAGCCCTGACTCAAACTTGGTATATGTAGGTAAGGTCTGTGAACAACTACAGTACATTCATTACTAATGTTCTTGTTGGAAGATTGGGATTTAATTGATAAAAGAACAAGGAAATATGTACTGTAGTTGTTCCCAGGCTTTACTTGTTTTGAGTTTAAGTCAGGGCTTAAATATGACACAGCTAGCTTCACAAATGAATGAATATTTTAAGAAAAAAGTTGGCTTAACCCCATTAATTCCCATCTTTCTGAGTTTTCCCTTAACCTTAATAAGTAAAATAGTTTGCCATTAACCAAAAGTTGAAAAAATTCCAAATGGTTCCCATGGGAATTGAAGGGTTAATTTCTGCAAGTGTCTGTCCCCCATACCAAAATGTGTCTCAGTGTGACTTTTCTTTGTGTTTGTGTGATTTTTTTATGAATTATTATCATGCTTTGAATATTGTATTGATCACAGTGATTGGTAATAGACGAGTATGCCAAGTAATATTTAAAACACAAGCAGCAGTGTTTTAGATCTTATAATACACATACTGCGAATGTTTTGAAATCAGCTTCAGGGAACGATCTATTTCGTAAATTTACTGGTGTAGTAATTTTGAAAAGTAACATATATTAAAGCTGAGAAAATCAAAGCTAATGTTTATGTAAACCAGGAGGAATTTTTTTCAGATTTTATAAAACCACAGACATGACGTCGATTTCCTTTGTGTTTTCCTCATGAATTATTAATGAGTTTTGAAAGAATTTGAAAACTTAAGAAAACTGAGTAAATTATGTACAATCATCGGAGGATATATGATACTCTGACATATTTTAACAATATTTTTTATCAATCACAATGCTCAGTTCAATTTTCAAAGCATGTAATTGTTGGTGGGTGGTTATATTGCAAGTCTGTAGGTTGAACGTCTGCGAGTTACAAGTTGTGAGTTGCAATAATTAATGATTTTGTGTAATATTTTCGAAGTCATTTTTAAACATTTTCACTCAAAAAGCCATTTTACTTGTTGTCAATAGGCTGGTTTTTCTGCAAAATTTTCTAACTCCTTGCTTTATTTTACAATGAGCATTATTAAAACATATTAAAATATATATAGAGAGAGAGAACTCGCGATCAAGCTCTCGGCAATGCCCTCCGTGGCTCAGTGGTCAGAGCATTGCACTAGAATCGCAAGGTCGTGGGTTCAATTCCTGCCGGAAGGCCTGTGTAGTTTCATTTTTCGCAACTGGTCCCGGTTTGGTCTTAAAATGTATATATTCTACACTCGAATTTTCCTTCACCAAAAATCCCTAGAACATGCTATGCAATCGAGTGAAATGCCCAATATTACTTACAACTAACTCAAAGATATATTGATGTCTTTGATATATTTTCAGTCAAAAAAATAAATTTATGATGGATATTAATAAATGTTATTTTGTTCTGTATGCTTCAAAAAGTAAAAACAATTCAGAAATTGACCAGTTTTCACTATCAGTAAGAGTTTTCCACTTCCAAAGCCAATCGAATCAGCGAAGTCTTTTTCATCAGTTGTGTATTTAAAGTTATAATCTCAATCAAGTGATATATCTCATCTATTTTATGTGTCGGTAATTTTAAACCAAATAGGCCAGGGCTTGATATGTGCCATACACAACACTAAGAGATTTGAAACATTTGCTTTCCAATAGAAAATTATGCTTAATTCATTCACATGGTCTATATCAAAATGTCTTTGTGTTGCTTTAAGAATATTAAGTACTCAATCTTTGATAGTTGTTTCTCAAATGTTGACAAACTCGCAGACTTTCAGTGTACAAACTTGTAATTGTTATAATTTATGGGTATATCAAAATGCATGGTGGAACTTGACAATACTGTTAAACTGAAGAATATAAGGTACCTTTAATTGATATCTGATCCGTCATTGCTCAAGACCTACATGTACCTCCTCAGCTGTCTGGTTTACCAGCTTGGACCAATGACCACAGATTGACCAGCCTAGACCAATGACTACAGACCCACCTGAACCAAAGATCAACCAGCCTGGACCACAGATCCACCCTGGACCAGTGACACCACCTTCGGCTTGTGACGCCAAATCTAGTCCCACCACTCAGTGCTAATGACTCTAGACCTATACCACCTGTCAATGCCACCACCACAGATGTTCTTCCAATACACCATTGAATCAATGACTTGAACCCAGTTTACCTCCCAGTCTGGACTACCCTTGTTCCCTATCTCCACAACTCTGGACCCAGATTCATGACTTGTACCCACCACAGACAACCACCATCATGGAAGCACTATCTCAGGAATCACATTCGACAATCATGAAATCACCACCCAGATCCATGACACCTTGGACCTACCACTGATCACTAATAACCATGGACCAATCACAAATGTTTCTGATGGTGAAACAACTACTCCAGGAATCGACATCCTTGCCTGACCATTGAAGACGTTTGCTACGAAGATGTAAAGAATGTTTAAGATCAACTGGTTACCAGTACTTCAGTTTAACTCTATTTAGTTATGTTCCACCATGCATTGAGAGATTGTACAATGACTTGAAAAAATTGCAAACCAATCACTAAAATACCATAGAGCATCGGGAAACACAGCTAGGGGGAGGGAAGTATTGTTACCAGTATATATATATACATGGAGTTGACTAAATGTGTTACTCTGATGAATGGCTCTTCATGAAACGTCAAAAATCTTGACAGTTTACACCTTTTCTGAGAAAGCTTCTCTTTGTGATTGCTCAACAATGTGTGCTCATTGGTGGCTGAGTAAAAAAACAAAAAACAATTAACACAAATACCATAACAATTTGAATAAGTGGCTTCATTTCGAATTAGCACTAAACCACAATGAAGTTTAGCAAAATAAGTTCCACTTCTGAATGTTAGCACCCACGTGTAAATAAGCTTCCAGGATGGTTAAAGTAGGCTAGGTTTGTTATTGTTTAATACAGTAGTGAATTGTTTTTTGCTAAATCAGGTCATTGTACATTCTCTGTTGATATACAATAATATGAGGGTGATCATAATATAAGAGAACAGGTTCCTTTGAGATGGCTTTTGTGGACTTTGTCTTTTCAACGAGTATCGTAAGTATTGTGCTTGAAAGAATTTTTTAACCTGACGTGAAAGTGTATTATCCAAAGAAATATGTCTATAATAATCTCTCGTGAAAGGTTCAGTTGGTCCATCTTAAACACCACTGTTTTTCACGTGGTATTCTAGATTCAAAAATTCCAAAACTCGCCGTTAATCGTTTTATTTTACGGTTTTCATATTCTTTGGATAATACACTACTTTAATGTGTATGTTGAAAGTTAAAGAAACTTTGTATATGTTCTCATGTTCCGCTATGAAAGTGATGAAAATATTCCCTCAAAAGATTGTATTGTATGCATTAAGTTTCTAAGTTTTTCTGCACGGCCTTGAGGTTTTTCCTAAAAGAAAACGCTCTAACTTCTTAAAGTTATAGTTGGAAATTGGTTCACCATTTAGCTTTCAAGTTATCTATTTCAAGAATTTGGTGAATATGCTGATTTGTCTCGTATTCCTACCAAGACTGACCAAATTACTTATAAAAGAAAATGTTTTGTGTGGTACTTCTAGAAAAATTTAAGACCCTTTTCTGGCGGTTTGTTATTTTCCAAGTAATTTCATCACCTTCTAGCATTGTATTTATTTACAAAGTTTGTTGATTTTCATTTACCGTCTGTCGGGTTAAAAATGGAAAAGATCTATGGCTGTTTGACATTTCACTTGTTTTAGTACACTGAACTTTCAAGAGCCTTTGAATTTGAAAATGCCGTATAAAAAAATCCATGAGCAGCTGTGATCTTTTCTTCAATTGTGCAAATAACTTGTTCATAAACTCTGGTTTAGTATGTCCATGTGGACTAATTTTCCAGGTTTATTCTTTCATGTTATTTCGTAATTGTTCATCTCTTCAAGTGTAATGCTTTTGCTTGTTCAATAAGGAAAGACTTCGTTCCGTGTAGTTGTTGATAAAAGCTGTTGTTTTTCATGGGTTTAACACCAATCACTCAATTACTGACTTGGTGTTAAGTTCTTTGATAAACAATGCACTTATTGATAGCTTTTATGAGTATGCTTCTTGTCCACTTGTGTTCATCACAATGTTGACGAAAGCAATATTCACTTAGCCATTTTCCGTTCTCTTCTATCGTGATTCACATCAATACACAAGCTGTTCTTTGTAAAAAGTTCTTTATTCACGTAATGTGCAAGTCTTTAATAAAATTGTTTACAAATTATTCATGACTATATTTTTTATTAAAATATTCAATTCCCATGGGAATTAACTATTATATAAAAGGTAAAACTGCCCCGGCTGACTCCCCAAGTGCTGCTCTTACTTTGAGTTGAAGTAGCATATGCTAATCCAACTCAAAGCAAGAGCAGCACTTGGAGAGCCAGCCGGGGCAGTAAAGCGAACACGAACTTCAACAATTGTGAAGCTAGCATCCACTTGAGAGCGGCCGCATACCTTGCAAACGCAAAACATATTAGTAACTAAACACAGCATGAGCGTAAGCACTTACTAAGCACTGTGTACTTAGCGAGTACTTACAGCTCAGCTAGTAACCTAAACATGCAAATTTGAAATCCCTCCACCGAAATTAATTATGCCAAATCTACAAAGCATGCAAGACCCACTTCCCAACTAATCCCTAGCTCCTGCCTTAACTGCCTAAGTCCTGCCTAACTGCCTGAGTCCTACCTAGCTGCACACCACTCGTAATTTTCACTTCTACCACCATCAGACAACCACAGAGACAACTCACCTAACCATCCCCCCCTACCAACTACCCCCTCCCATAAACTGAAAAAAATAAAATATCTTAACCCTCCTACACTCACACAACAATACTCAACAAACATGCGCAGACCACACTTTTACCTAAAAATTACAGTATAAACAAAAAACCCAACAAATAAATTACATTATAATTTAGCTAACTTAATCCCCTTAATTACAGCATGCAGTGGCCGGGCAGAGTTAGTTTTGATGAGCCGAGTATTACCGAACCGCCTTAAAAGGTATGATAGTCGCGCTTATGATACATTATTTACTAGATCAAAGAGGATTTATGTACTATTTAAAACATGAGTAGCAGTGTTTTATCAGATTTAAAACACATGGCGATAGCCGAGTCTTTTAGATCTGATAAAACACATACTACGAATGTTTTAAATGGCTTCAAAAACTATCCATATAATAAACTCATAGAAATCAATTTTGAAAATTGAAGTTGTAAGAAAAAGTTCATCGAAAATAGCGAGCGTGTCTCTATCACATATAGAGACCCGTCACGGTCATGATTTTCCTTTGTGTTTTCCTCATGAATTATTAATGAGTTTTTGAAGTTAAGAAAGTCAACCCCCATGCAGAAATTAATTGTCGTTTTTTTCAGTATACATGCAAAAATGAAAATATGTTTGGCAAATTACCAGTTGTCCCACAAGGGAGTTGACTTGAAAATCTAAATAATTAGTTTACTGTACATAGAGTGACAAGATTTTGATGTCTACCACGTACAACATATTAGATCTTTTGATTAAAAGTAAAACGTAATACTTTCTTGAATATGCCAAATTTGAGTCGAATAAACATTTTGTTGCCGAGTTTGGTGTGTGAAGTATTGTATCTGCATTTTATGTTGCACATGGAAGGCATACAAATGTTCTTGTCGAAATAATGTAAGGTTTGAGTACTGCCGAAATTATGGAACGTAGTTTTCTAACGTTTCGAGCGAAGGCCCTTCGTCACAGAGACACATAAGGCCCTTCGTCAGAGAGACACGTAAGGGCCTTCGTCACAGAGACACGTAAGGCCCTTCGTCACAGAGACACGTAAGGCCCTTCGTCACAGAGACACGTAAGGCCCTTCGTCACAGAGACACATAAGGCCCTTCGTCAGAGAGACACATAAGGCCCTTCGTCACAGAGACACATAAGGGCCTTCGTCACAGAGACACATAAGGGCCTTCGTCAGAGAGACACATAAGGGCCTTCGCTCGAAACGTTGGAAAACTACGTTCAATAATTTCGGCAAACCTTACATTATTTCAATCTGTATATTATTTACTTTTATCTTAACTTCTTTTAGGGATGTACTAGAACGAAGTTTTAATGTTCTGGCTGGAACTGGTCGAAACTGAAAAAGTTCCTTATTTGAACTCTAAAAACACTTTTTGTGCATTAAACTTTTTATTTTACAACTGTTTAGGTGAGCTTTGTTTTGATTAGTGTCGAAAAACTTTCAATGAGTAATAGAATCTTGCTTGCATCGTACCACGTCAAGTTTATTTCAGAAATTAGACTAAAGAAAGTTTCGCCATTCCAGCCAAACATTTTTCATGAATTCTAGTCCGAACCGAATCTTAGAAAACTCTGTGTTCCAGGTGGAACTAAGTTCTGGTGCATCCCTAATTTCTTATAGTATAATGGCATGATTAGGAAATAGTTTGACATTTTTGTATAAATAAGAAAGCTAACTTCGTAACAATACTTAATTTTCCGATTCATTTAATTTTAGTGATTTCCAAATGAAGCCAAATTTCCAATCTGTCAGAAAAAGCTCATCGCAGTTAGAAAGGTATGCGTGTTTGATTAATATGAAAGTACTGTATCAACAAACAATTCTGTATTTCCTCAACTAAGTACCCAGGCGCTTGTCAGTTTAAATTTTGTGTGAAAAACTACGCAATTATTTGAAGGAGGATGCTTAATTGTGGGGGTCTTATTAAATTATTTTTTAACCTACTTGACATCTAAAAACTATGTTTTAAATTTCTTGGGAAGCAAGAACGCAATTTTAAGTTCGCTGTTGACCGGTTTTATAGGTAATTGTCTTGTAATATCTTTAGCCGAAGTGAAATTAGAGTTTGTATCTGAGTATGTTCACTTAATCGAGGAAGTACAGTATGCATGTCAATATAGGATATATCAGATTAAGTAAGTAAAAAATCCTAAAACTTCAAAACAGCGTATCATTTCTAGATCATAATGCGCAAATTCGACAACTTATCGTAACCTTTATATGAAATTTGTGTTACAAATATATAGTTTTCATCAAACTGCGCATTATGATCTAGAAATGCGTCGTTTTGAAGTTTTAGGATATTTTTTTCTTTTTTACAACATAAGTTGTGCTGTTTGTAGTTTAGTTATTCATAAAAAGAGCATAAAAAGAGGTGTATTAGCTATTAAACGTCCCGCTCGATGAGTGTCATCTAGTAAATGACCCAAATCGAACGGGACGTTTAATAGCTACTGCACCTCTTTTTATGGTATAACTTTGTAATATCATGTTTGCGGGAATTTCTTTTGTTGTCACTTCCGTTGACGTCAAACTGAGTATGATTAGTTCTAATCAGACCTGGTTTGACGTCAACGGAGGTAGGATTAGTAAAAATGAATATAATGAGGTACATTAGTTGTTAATGGACCTGTGAGAAGAAAATAAATTCCCACAAACATGATATTACTTTAGTAATTATCTTTAAAAAGAAAGTTAAGGTTCCTCTTTGATCATAGTATAATGTATCGCCTACTGATGTAAATTACATTGTGAAACTCACATTTGTTGCTACGGGCTCTTGCTTGACACGGGCTTAATTTGCTGATCTGGTCCACTGGGTCATGGTCCACTGGGTCCTGGTCCACTGGGTCCTGGTCCACTGGTCATCTTCAATGGTGTACAGCTTCCATAGGTGTAAATTTTGAGTCTGTGAAGATGAAATGAGAAAAATTATGAGAATTGCTATTGGACTTTAATTATTAGAGTAATGGATACAATTCGTCATGTTTGTTTTGTTTGTGGGCTAAGTCAAAGATAGTTGTGGTTGATTATAAAAGAAATATGAGCTTGTTGTCAATGTTGATGTGTTGTAAGCCTTAGTGCTACTGGTAGTTGTTACAGTGTATAATAATGTACATAGCCATAGCAAGCGCATAAAAATGATTTAAGAACTTTGCAGTGATTATTCTAAGGTGTCTCATTTTCCAGAATGCGCAGGATTTTTTTCGCTTTTTGGAGGAAACCTTGAGTATTATATTTAATTATATTATTTATATAAATGCATAGTCTCTTTTTCCTAGTTTAATGAAGATCTGTTTTAGCGGATGTAAATCTAGTCATAATAAAGATTTTTGGCGTTTAAAAATTATTATTATGATTGTGTTGATGGTGGTAATGACGACAAGAACAATGATTATGAAAACGATTAAGATGATTGTAGTGGTGGTGATGATGAAGACAATTATGATGACAATGAGGATGATAATGAAGTTGATAATGATAATTATGATGATGATGGTGATTATAGTAGTGGTAGGGTTGGTGGTGGTGGTGATGATGAAGAAGGATGATAATGAAGTTGACAATGAAAATGATAATGAAGGTGATGGTCATTACAGTGGTTAGTCGTAGGGTTGGTTGTGGTGGTGATGGTGAAGAAGGATGATAATGAAGTTGACAATGAAAGTGATGGTGATTATAGTGGTGGTGGACCAGTGGCGATATGAAGGATGTAATGAAGTTGACAATGAAAATGATGATGATAATGAAGGTAATGGTGATTATAGTGGTGGTAATGGTAGGGTTGGTGGTGGTGGCAATGAAGAAGGATTATAATGAAGTTGACAATGAAAATGATGGTGATTATAGGTGGTGGCGATGATGAAGGATGATGATGAAGGATGATAATGAAGTTGACAATGAAAATGATGATGATAATGAAGGTGATGGTGATTATAGTGGTGGTAGTGATGGTGGTGATGATGAAGAAGGATGATAATGAAGTTGACAATGAAAATGATGATAATGAAGGTGATGGTGATTATAGTGGTGGTGGTTGGCGATGAAGAAGGATGATAATGAAGTTGACAATGAAAACGATTATAATGAAGGTGATGGTGATTATATAGTGGTGGTAATGGTAGGGTTGGTGGTGGTGGCAATGAAGAAGGATGATAATGAAGTTGACAATGAAAATGATGATGAGGGTGATTATAGGTGGTGGTAATGGTAGGGTTAGTGGTGGTGATGATGGTGAAGAAGGATGATAATAAAGTTGACAATGAAAATGATGATGATAATGTAGATGAAGTTGACAACAATGACAGTGATAATGACAACACTGATGATGATGATGATGATGATAATGATAAAGTTTTCAATGATGGTGGTGGTGACAACAATGATGATAATGATGATAATAATGAAGTTGGTGATGATGATGATGGTGAAGTTGATGGTTAAGTTGACAATGATGATGACGATAATAATAAAGTTGATGATAATAGTGATGATGAAGTTGACAACAATGATAGTGATGATATTGGCAATGCACAAGGAGGATGAACGAGGATGATGATGATTATAATGATGAAAATGATGAAGTTGTTGATGATGATGATGATGATGATGAAGGCAATTATGATGATGATGATTGATGATGGGGATAAATCATTTGATGAAGTTGACAATGATCATGATGATGATTAAGTGATTATAATGATGAAGTTGATAGTGATTGTTATGATGAGGACCACTAGGATGATGATGATAATGATGACAATTATGATGACAATGATGATGATGGGGATAAATCATTACATGATGAAGTTGATGATTATGATTATGACAACAACAACATTGACTGTGACAATGATGAAGTTGACAATGACAATGATCATGATGATGATAGTGATTATAATGTTGATAGTGATGGTTATGATGAGGACAACTAGGATGATGATGACAACAATAACAACAAGGATGATGATGAGGCCGGATAATGATGATGATGATAATGACAACAATAAATAACAACAAGGATGATGATGATGGATGAAAATAATGATAAAGATGATGATGGATGAAAACAGTGATGAAGTTGATGATGATGTTGATTTTATGATGACAACAATGATGATGATGATGAAGTTAATGATGATAATGAGGAAGTTAATGATGATGACGAAGTTAATGATGATAATGATAAAGTTGACGATATTATGTTTGTGGTGATGTAGATGGAGTTGACAACAATTACAGTGTTAATGACAACAATGATGTTGATGATGACAACAATGATGATGATAATGATAACAATGATGATGATAATGATAAAGTTGACGATAATGTTTGTGGTGATGTAGATGGAGTTGACAACAATTACAGTGTTAATGACAACAATGATGATGATGATGACAACAATGATGATGATAATGACAACAATGATGATGATAATGACAACAATGATGATGATAATTATAAAGTTGACGATAATGGTTGTGGTGATGTAGATGGAGTTGACAACAATTACAGTGTTAATGACAACAATGATGTTGATGATGACAACAATGATGATGACAACAATGATGATGATGATAATGATAAAGTTGATGATGACGGTTGTGGTGATGTAGATGAAGTTGACAACAATGACAGTGATAATGACAACACTGATGATGATGATGATAATGATAAAGTTGACAATGATGGTGGTAGTGACAACAATGATGATGATGATAATAATAATGAAGTTGATGATGATGATGATAGTGATGGTGAAGACAATGATGGTGAAGTTGATGGTTAAGTTGACAATGATGATGACGATAATAATAAAGTTGATGATAATAGTGATGATGAAGTTGACAACAATGATTAAGTGATGATGATGGCATTATGCACGAGGATGATGATGATTATAATGATGAAGTTGTTGTTGATGACGATGATGACAGGGGCGTCGGAGCGACGATAAAAGTGGAGGGGCCAAAATAATCTAGGGGGGTCCGGGGGCATGCCCCACTGGAAAATTTTGAAATCTAGAGTCCCGGAAATGGCATTTCCTGCATTTGCGGACAAGGATTTACAGAATTCTGAAGGTCCGAAAACGTCTTAAAAAACATTACTTTTGCGGACATTGAATATCTGCATTCAAATTTCTTTAGTATATCTTTATTCAAGTACGGATTAGTGCATTTGTTGTATTGGATAATGCTTACAAGAGGTCATTTAAAAACAGAATTGAAAGGAACGAATGCTGTATTAATGTAAAAAGACCAGACACACACAAGGCCATAAGTTGATGTTAGAAATAATGTTAGAAATAATGTTTCATTATTACTGGCCTTGTTAAAAAGTGGAGGGGGGGGGGGCAAACATGTTCTGGCCCCCCACACAAAAAAGGGGGCCAGGCCCCCCCGCTTCCGATGCCCCTGGATGATGATGATGAAGGCAATTATGATGATGATGATGGGGATAAATCATTATTTGATGAAGTTGACAATGACAATGATGATTATAGTGATGAAGTTGATAGTGATGGTTATGATGAGGACAACTAGGATGACAATGATGATGATAATGATGATGACGATGATGATGATGGGGATAAATCATTATTTGATGAAGTTGACAATGACAGTGATCATGATGATGATAGTGATAATAATGATGAAGTTGGTAGTGATGGTTATGATGAGGACAACTAGGATGACGATGATGATGACAATGATGATGATGGGGATAAATCATTATGTGATGAAGTTGATGATTATGATGACAACAACAACAACATTGACTGTGACAATGATGAAGTTGACAATGACAATGATCATGATGATGATAGTGATTATAATGTTGATAGTGATGGTTATGATGAGGACAACTAGGATGACGATGATGATGATGATGGGGATAAATCATTATGTGATGAAGTTGATGATTATGATGATGACAACAACAACAACATTGACTGTGACGATGATGAGGTTGACAATGACAATGATCATGATGATGATAGTGATTATAATGTTGATAGTGATGGTTATGATGAGGACAACTAGGATGACAATGATGATGGATGAAAATAATGATAAAGTTGATGATGGATGAAAACAGTGATGGAGTTGATGATGTTGATTTTATGATGATAATGATAAAGTTGATGATAATGGTTGTGGTGATGTAGATGGAGTTGACAACAATTACAGTGTTAATGACAGCAATGATGTTGATGATGACAACAATGATGATGATAATGATAAAGTTGATGATGACGGTTGTGGTGATGTAGATGAAGTTGACAACAATGACAGTGATGATGACAACACTGATGATGTCGATGATAATGATAAAGTTGACAATGATGGTGGTGGTGGTGACAACAACAATGATGATGATAATGAACTTGGTGATGATGATGATGATAGTGATGATGAAGACAATGATGGTGAAGTTGATGGTTAAGTTGACAATGATGATGACGATAATAATAAAGTTGATAATAATGATGATGAAGTTGACAACAATGATAGTGATGATGATGATGGCAATGCACGAGGATGATGCATGAGGATGATGATGATTATAATGATGAAAATGATCGATGAAGTTGTTGATGACGATGATGATGAAGGCAATTATGATGACAATGATGATGATGGGGATAAATCATTATTTGATGAAGTTGATGATTATGATGATGACAACAACAACATTGACTGTGACGATGATGAAGTTGACAATGATCATGATGATGATAGTGATTATAATGTTGATAGTGATGGTTATGAGGACAACTAGGATGATGATGATGATGATGATAACAACAAGGATGATGATGACGCTGGATGATAATGATGATGATAATAACAACAATAACAAGGATGATGATGATGGATGAAAATAATGATAAAGATGATGATGGTGATGATGGAGGAAAACAGTGATGAAGTTGATGATGATGTTGATTTTATGATGACAACAATGATGATGATGATGACTGTGGTGGTAGTTTTATTACTGATACTTTTGAATCTACAATTAATAGTTCTAAGCAGGTTTATTTCTGTACAGAATCTTTTATTGTTTTTGAATAAATCCTTGAATAACACCAATCCTAATCTATAACCATTGAGCTATTGGAACTCCTTGTCAGGACAGTCAGAAAGTGCTAATTTTATTTTAAGCATTGTTATTATTAGTATTGGTACTATTCTTATTGGTATATAGTATATACACCATGCAGTTGTGCTCTGATATTTTTTAAACAATTTAACTTATGGGAGCTGGTTTGTGCCAGGTAGTTTTTAGAAAACCTGGATTGTTTTAGAATTATCTTAAACTTTTCCTCACAAGAAGAAACTGGGGTGACACACCCACAAACTTTGCATTAGTGAGCACTAAATGTATTAAAATCATTTTCACACTTTTAATCTGCTTGCTATGGCTGCTTTCCAGTATTGTTATTGAAGTAGGTTGCAGTTTTGTTAGTTGTAATCTTAGTGTCATAGAAATTATTTCTTCTAAACTCACCATTTCTGAAGTCCAAAAAATGTTTTTGTCCAAATTTGGGTGTGGCTGTTTCCAATCTCTTTATTTTCTGTAAACAAGAGTTGAAAAATGTTTAGAATTTTTTACAAATACTAGATTTAGTATTGAGAGATTGCTTGCATCAGGTAGTTTAAGTTTTTAGAAAAACCTGGATTGTTTTAGAATTATTTTAAACTTTTCTTCACAAGAAGAAACTGGGGTGACACACCCACAAAGATTGCATTAGTGAGCACTGAATATAGTGACTAGGAGATATAATTTTCACACTTCTAATCTGCTTGCCATGGCCAATCTTGTTATTGAAGTGGCTAACAGTTTTGGCAGTTGTAATCTTAGTGTGATAAAAATTATTTCTACTAAACTCACCATTTTGTGAAGTCCATTAGAGAGATATCCTTGATCCAAATTTGGGTGTGGCTGTTTCCAATCTTTTTATTCTCTGCAAACAAGAGTTGAAAAATATTTAGAATCTTTTACAAATTTAACAAATACTAGATTTAGTATTGAGAGGTTGCTTGTGTCAGATAGTTTTTAGAAAACCTAGATTGTTTTAGAATCATTTTAAACTTTTCTTCAGAAGAAGAAAGTGGGGTGACACACCCACAAACTTGGCATTAGTGAGCACTGAATATACAGTAGTGACTAGGAGATAGAGTTTTCACACTTTTAATCTGCTTGCTATGGCTGCTTTTCAGTATTGTTATTGAAGTGATTACCAGTTTTGTCAGTTGTAATTTTGAAATGATTTCTTCTCAACTCACCATTTGTGAAATCTATTAGAAAAATATATTTGGTCCAAACTTGGGTGTGGCTGTGTTCTCCATCTCTTTATTCTCTGCAAACAAGAGTTGAAAAAGTTTAGAATTTTGTGGAAATTTCACAAATGCTAGATTAGTGCTAGAATTATTTTAATAATTGTTATTATTTGCACTGATATTTATATTACCTTGATTGTGATTATTTGGAACAGCAATAGTCATCTTGGTGGGCTTCTGTCAGGTTGGAATTTTTTTTCCCATTTGTCATACAACTTGTGTTTCTGGAGTAAAATTCTGTAAACAAATTATAGCAAAAAAATTAGAATGAAAATTAGACAAAAGCAAAATTATTAGGTTTATTGGGTAAAACAAAATAATATAAGAAATGAAAAATATTTTAAAGAAGTTAAAGGGAAATTAAATTCAACATATTAGGAAAGATGGGGGTGTGTTCTATTAGCTAAATAAGGATGACACTAGGACAGTAATTTATTTTTTTAAATTTGATAAATTATTGTAGGGAAGTAAGAATTTGGAATGGTATTACAGTAGCAAATGTTAATATCTCAAAAAATTTCAGCGTGCTCCATAGCATATTAGTTGAAGTAAAATTTTTATGAATAGTTAATAATTAAGATAGTCCTTCTGGTTAAACTGGAAAATTCTTTGAAAAAAATTAAAACAATGTTTAGATAACTTTACAGTATAAATCAATTACTTACAAGGTTTTTAAAATCTTATATCGTTGTCCTCTATTGCCGTTAAAACAATGTTTTCTTCCATCATTTTGAATTGGGGAAGAAGGGTCCGCCATGTTGTCTTCGCCCACCACATGGTTTCTTCTCGAGCCATCACCAAACACTTTCCATACGTCAATTTCTCATTCTGGACGTCTTCACGGTCCTGCTGACGGATTTCTAAGATTTTCCTTTCGTTTTATACCCTTGTCTTGACTTTAAACTCATCATTACGGTACTCGAAGACATGCTTCTACCATGCGTACCTTCGTCCTTCTTCTTAGCTTGGTGACCTCTCCTCCCCGTTTACCCCCCTGGCCGTGGTATGTTGATTCGTACTATGGTTTTAGTTTGGCACTTAAACATAGTTTTAAGACATTTCCTGGGCACTTGTGGCCATTATTTTCACGTAGAATCAATGTAATTAGTCTCAGTTTATCGTCTAACTGTTTATTTCCTCTAAATAATGTTTTCTTTAGGTTTCCCGTTCGTGTTTTTTTTTCGCTAATTTATTCTTTGCAGGAAGCAGTATCGCGATTATGTGATAGCTTTTAACGATCGCCTCGTTGGCTCAGTGGTTTAGCGCGCTTGTGTGCATGCCATTGGGTGGGGTTGGAAACCTGGCAGTATCACCGAGAAGGTGGTTGTCCAGTAAACCAGTAAAGATCGTTGAGAGGGTGAGGGGACGAGAGGAGGAGAGAGAGAGGGGGAAGAAGGAGGGGGGAAAAGAAAAAAAAGAAAAAATTTTCCCTTAGATTTTTGTACGCCATTGCTTAATCTCTTTTTCTCTTTTCTTATTACAGAACCTGGTCAGGTCCTTCTTGCCATTAGTCGAAGCCATTCCTCAAGAGAAAGGCCTCTGACCAATAACAACTAAAGCTGTCCCTCAAGAGTAAAGCATCTTGCCCGTCAACAGCCGAAGTCATTTCTAAAAAGAAAAGCTTCTTGCAATCAACAGTCAAAGTTCTTTCTCAAAAGAAAAGCTTTGTGTTCAAGAACACCACGGCGGAGTTTCCGTCAGAAGCTCAGACAGAAGTGTAGTTTGGCAGTGTAGGAGATAGTTGTTTGACCATCGCCATATAAGTTGTGGTCAGTTCATCATTATTGTGGGACAGTCTTGCATAAATTATTACTACAATTATTGTCAATGGCGGTCGCCCACATAACGAAGTCGAGCTTATTGTAGTGGTTAGTTTAATAATGGCGTCCTTCTGTTAGTGCATGCATACACAACCTGTATTAAGACAATGGTTAGGTAACGCCTTCTTGTTGCGATTAAACCATGGTATGTCCTAAACTACAGTCATGTTTGCTTGTATATGTGGACCCGAAACACGCACCTTTCTTCATTGTCACCTCGGGTCACAAATATTGTGGGAGACAAATGTCGAACTAATATCTTCCCCACTAAGTCAACAACAACCTTGTTCTAGTTTGGAATGGCGGCGAAGGCACACATGAACTAAACATTCAAGAAACATGTCTTCCCTATCCCTTAGATAACATTTTTTTTCATGGTCACCTCGTGTCAAGAATATTGTGGGAGACAAAATAATGTCGAACTAATGTCTTCCCCAACAAGTCAACAAGAACCCTGTAGTAGCTTCGAATGGTGACAAAGGCTCGCGAGCAGAATATTTCAAAAAAAACATGTCTTTGTTTCAATACTGTTATGCCTTCTTCGTGTGTGCTAATGATTAGAGGCCGGCATGAAGCTATGTCCATTGCTTCTATTGTGCTTGCGCTTGTAGCTTATGTCGCTGCTGTCCTCAATGTGGTTAGGCTCGAAGGCATATCCTAAAAGAAGAGCTTCTTGTCCAAACTTGAAGCCGTGTCTAAAAATAAACGTTCTTATCAACAGTCGAAGCCTCGAAGGATACAAACTTTTCTTGTCAATAGTCGAAGGCATATCTCGAAATAAACCTTTCTTGTCAACAGTCAATGGCGTATCTCATTACAAACGTTTCTTATCAATCAGAAGCCGTCTTTGTTGCGCTCTTATCATTCCTAACCGTTTATTGTCTTGTTATAAATCTTGCCTGACTGTCTTGCATGAAATAGTACTAATATGTTTTACTAATGGCGAGCGCAAATATTATAGAAAGCAATGATCACTGTACCTTGATTGTTGTTCATTTAAGAATAGTTTATCCATGCATGCAGTGTACGACCATCTAAACGACCTTGCATGGTGATGTTTCTGTGTGAAAGTCATCTTGTTGCTCTTGGCATGACTAGATGGTGCCAACAATATTGTGGGAAAGAAATGTAGAGTTATATTAACCCCTTGGTCATTGAGAGATCTCTTCTTGGCAAGTTGGATCCCTCTCTCTTCAGCAAAAGTAAAATAGAAGTCCACATGGTTGGAAAAGGAACCATTTATTCATGGTTGAAAAAGGAACCACACTATTTTACTCTGTCTAACACCAGACTATTTTACTCTGTCTTACACCAGACTATTTTACTCTGTCTTGCACCTGACTATTTTACCCTGTTACACCAGACTATTTTACTCTATCGAACACCAGACTATTTTACTCTGTCTTGCACCTGACTATTTTACTTTATCTGGAAGAATAAAAAACCGCAAAGACTATCCCGTAAAGACTATCCATGTAGCACTGGTCGCTACCTCCATGTGTTCCTCTTTTAGCACACTGGCCCCAGTCTCATAGCACTCACTGAGATTCTACCAAGGCCGTAAGAGGTAAACTAAATAAGACATAATTTAACACAAACTCAGCGCAAATTTTAATCTGAGATAAACGGTTGAAGAAGAGATCTCGTTTCTTATTGCATTAATACTTTAAACATTGTATTAAACAATTTCACTCGCATTGTTTGATGTGGGACAACTTTATGTTTTTGCTCTAACTCCAAACTATTTTACTCAAAAGAAACGTTTTTTGTTCAAGAACACAACGGCGGAGTTTTCGTTGAAAAACTCAGACAGAAGTGTAGTTTGGCAATGCATAAGCTAGACCTTGGCTATCGCCATTTAACTGTTGTCTGTCAACCATTATTATTGTGGGACAGTCTTGCATAAATTGTTACTACTGGCCGTGCTCATTCAGTCGTGTTTATTCATACTATGGTTTTGCACTCAAACATAGTTTGAAGACATTTCCTGAGCACTTATGGCCATTGTTTTCACGTAAAATCAATGTAATTAGTCTACGCTTATCATCTAGCTGTTTATTTCCTCTAAATAATAGTCTTATTTAGGATTCCCATTAATTTTGTTTTATTCATTTATTCTTCGCAGGAAGCAGTATCGCGATTATGTATTAGCTTTCAACAATCACCTCAATGGCTCAGTGGTATAGCGCGCTCGTGTGCTTGCCTATGGGCGTGGTTCAACCACGATAGTCAGTTGCTCTCCTGCGGGATAAGTAGCGTTGAGATTGAGAAGAAGAGAGATGAAAGAAAGAGGGGGACAGGAGGAGGAGAAGGAAGGATAAAAAGGAGGAGAAGGAAGAAAAAAATGTTTTTTCTTTCGAGCTCAATTTTTTAAAATTCCTCTTCTTTCTTCTCAGGACCTTCGCGCCCACAACCACGGCCACTCTCCAAAGAAAAGCTTTTTACCCATCAACAGTCGAAGACATTTCTCAAAAAGAAAAGCTTCTATCTATCAACAGTCAAAGCTATTTCTCAAAAGAAAAGCTTTCTTGTGCAAAATCACGACGGCGGAGTTCCTTTTGGAAGCTCAGACAGAAGTGTAATTCAGCAATGCGAACGCTAGATGTTTGGCCATCGCTATTTAACCTGTTGTCTGTCACCAATTATTGTGGGACAGCCTTGCATTAATTATCACTACAATTATTATCAATGGCGATCGCCCACATGACGAAGTCGAGCTTCTTGCAGTCGTTAGTTTAAGAATAGAGCACTTCAATGGATATATACGACCTGCATGTGAATAATGCATGGTGTCCTAAATGACATTGATCACTCGATGTTTGTCTTGACCAGAAGAACTACACATTTTTCTTCATAGTCACCTCATGTCAAGAATATTGTGGGAGACAAATGTCGAACTAATGTCTTCCCCACTAAGTCAACAACAACCTTGTTGTAGTTTGGAATGGCGGCGAAGGCACACATGATGTCATGAACTAAACATTCAAGAAACATGTCTTCCCTATCCCTTAGATAATATTTTTTTCATAGTCACCTCGTGTCGCGAATATTGTGGGAGACAAATGTCGAACTAATGTCTTCCCCACTAAGTCAACAACAACCTTGCAGTTTGAAATGGCGGCGAAGGCACACATGAACTGAACATTCAAGAAAAATGTCTTCCTTGCCTATTATTTCTAATTGCGGTTATGGCATTTTCTGCTCAGTGTTGAACCGCAACATTTTATTAAGTAATGCAATAAGCTAACTGACTAGTTCATCCTTCGTGTGGTTATGTCAGTTAGCTTATTCCTATAACTAAGTTGTATTTTGACCATATAATGTTCTGTAAGAATTAATAACAATGTCGTTTCTTGTCTTATACCTTCGTTATGATGGTATTTGATCAAGTGAAGACATGAACGACATGAAGCCAAGTCTATTGCTTTTATTGTGCTTGTGCTTCGTGGCTTATGTCGTTGTTTCAACCCAAACCCTTCTCTCAAAAATAAGCTTCTTGTTGTGCTTCGAACATGAATAGATAATCAGAAGTCTGTCTTTGTTGCGCTCTTATCATTGGTAACCGTTTCTTGTCGTGTATAAATCATGCCTGACTGTCTTCCATGAATTAGTACTAATATGTTTTACTAATGCGACCGCAAATATTATAGAAAGAAGTGACCACTGTACAGTACCTTTGATTTTTGTTCATTTAATAATAGTTTATCCATGTATACGACCATCTAAACGACCTTGCATGGTGATGTTTCTGTGTGAAAGTCATCTTGTTGCTCTTGGCATGACAAAATGGTACCAACAATATTGTGAGAAATAAATGTAGAGTTATATTAACCCCTTGGTCATTGAGTGATCTCTCCCTGACAAGTAAGATCCCTCTCTTCAACCAAAATAAATATTAAAGTCCGCATGGTCCCAAAAGAAACCATTTAGTTACTAATGTCTTCCCCACTAAGTCAATAACAACCCCTGTTGTAGTTTGGAAAGGTATAGCGAAGGCACACGTGAACTGAGCATTTCAAGAAATGTCTTTCCTGCTTTTTTAGTGTTTATTCCTTCGTCATGCACGATATTTTATGAAGTAGAGACATGAAGCCATGTCTACTGCTTTGACTGTGCTTGCGTTTTGTAGTTTGTGTCGTCCGTCTGTCAATAGGACCGTTTATACAAGAGCTGATAAAACGCGGCTTACACAGGACGCAAACTGACCCATTTATACGGCGTTTGGAACAAGCCACAGCTTGTGTAAGTCTTTGTACCTTTTCTATACGAGTGTTTCATGTCTTATAAGTAAGGCGCGTCCTGTGTAAACTGTGTTTCATCAGTTCTCGTAAAAACTGCCCTCATGTGCTTGTGTTTACGCTTGCCTCCCGTGTTTATATCAAGTGCACAGATGGACGACATCTTCTTAAGCGGAAGATTGTACTTGCGATAAATTTCTTGCAATAAGTATTTTAAATTCTGATGTTATCAATGTCAGAAATAGAAAAAGGTCAACTGGGAAAAATTTAAAGATCACACCCCAATTAACGAAGCACCATGCATTTCTAAATTCCGAAATCTCACTCTAATGTACTTGAAAGTGTGCAGGTTTGAGCGTTTGCGTTGACGCAACAAAAAGAAAAAATCGAATTCTATACTTATACTTTTTGAAAGTGTATCATGAATAATTATACATTATATATGTAGCGCTAATTTATTAAGCATAGCATAATATCTTCGTTTATGTCGTGATTTTTGTTAAGTGAAAACAGTATTCCACCTGTGGTATTCCTTTATTAATAGAAGGATATGCATGTAATGAATCTTTTTGACACGCGCGCATGTTTTAAACGAAAGAAACAACACAATTCAGTTTGATAAAAAATCATATTTTCTCAAAAGCATAATTATATACAATTTATTTATTTATATACAATACAAGTTTTAATAATTATACTGTACATTCATTATACAATCAATATCCTCGTAGTTAACGTTTTTCAATCGAGAATCCAGCACTCTTTCTTATAATAATGATAATTACAATGATAATAAAAGATATATGCTAGCTCGGATACGAGAATTGTGCCTTAATGTTCGAGCTATTTGACAATAGCGGCGCCATTTTGAATTCGCAATGCATTGTGGTCTATCTAATTGGAGAACATTGGCGTTTACTTCTAAGAAACCAAGAAAAACAACTTTAAGTTGCATTTTCTCAAAATGGCAAAACTGACGAGATTCGTAAACTTGTAGCAATGATATCTCATTAAGAATTGAATGGATTTGTCTAATTTTTCCGATAGTTATTCTATAGTTGGTATGCTATGCAATGAACTAGAATAAAGTTATTTCGCCAAATAGTTTTTGTGCATTTGTCAAATACATGTTTCAAATTTGAGCAGTTTTTAATTGAATATAGTAAATATTTCATAACTTTTGAACCACATCAAATATCTTTAGTTCATTGCATAGACCTACCATAAGAGAGTATTTCCACAAAGTTTCATACAGATAGGTAAAATAATCAAGACCTTATCTTAGACCTTAGCTTAATTAATTAAGCGTGTTACCCTGGATAGACCACAATGCATTGCGAATTCAAGATGGCGCCGCTACTGGTGAAAAGATCAAGCTGAGTTCCCAACTCTCTTATTTGAGAAAACGTTTGAATTTATAAAGATGAAAGTTTACAGTTTGTCCTTATCTCACTTCGTTTTTGAGATATTGAGATTTGTTTTATATGCAAATAACATCACTTAGACGTCACACTGTATAATGACTTGTTGGAAAATCTTGAATATCAATTTGAGATTATTTAAAAAAATCACAGGACACTATACATGAAAAGTTTCAAGTGATTTACTTGAATTATTGCAAGAATAGACATATTTTCCAAGTCATTATACAGTGTGACGTCTAAGTGATATTATTTGCATATCACGCAAATCTCAATACTGATCTAAAGAACGAAGTGAGATATAGAAGAGCTGCAAACGTCAATCTTTATAACTTCAAAAGTTCTTTGAAATAAGAGAGTCTCTCCCGAACTTATTTTTCGCTGGATAAGCCCTTTTGTATTATATTGCATTCACTCGCCACTCTTTTGATTTGTGCCTTGATCCTAAAATAGAAATAAAAATAGACTTGTCAGCGGTCACTGCCATAAAAACAGCCACTATAGGCGAGTTTCAGGGTGTTGCGCGCGCATTATTTTTCAAAAACAACTGGCAAGCTCCACTCAAAGTAAATATACTGTTTAAAATCAACAAAGTATAGATACAGTTTCTGGATGTTTAACAATGTTATTCTGCTGTTGTTGGCTCGCTATTCTCGCTGTTTGCCATTGCTTACTTTGTGGGGAGCCCGCCAAGAGCCCGCCAATTCAGTTTTTGCATAACGATGCGCGCGCAATACCTTTTACCCGCAATACCATTTGTGTGACCAGTTATGTATAGGTCAGTGGATAGCTCGTGCAGTGAGTTGTACACGCGTAAAAATCTCGCAAGTTGTTACAGCATTGTTGCCTGAACAATGCTGTAACAACTTGTTGACATATGTGAACAACATTGATAAATGAACAACATTGTTCATCATTGTTTCAACAAGTTGTTACAGCTTGATGAAACAACAACCGTTGTTCACGCATGTTGTAACAACCGAAGAACGTGTTGATACATCAACCATGTTAACCATTGTTGTAACATTGTTGTTCATCGTTGTTATTTCGTCATGCTGTTACAACATGTTGTATCATGTGCGAACAACGTTGTTGACTATAAAAAATGTGCTGTTGGAACAACTTGTTCATGACTATTGATTTATCCGTGAACAAGTTGTTCGAACCATAAGTGAACAACTTGTTGACAACTTGTTCACGGGGTGCAGCACAACATTGTTCACGCCTGTTGACAACCGTGAACAAGTTGTGCGTTTTTACGCGTGTATATGAATTAAATTCGTCTGAATTAAATACGACGTATGAACCAGGCCTCAGAGTGAAATACTAGAGTACGTCCTAGGTCAGCCTGGTTCCCAGGCCTCTCTTTTTAACGTCGAGCGGCGGACCGAATTGTGAGAGGCCTGGAATAAAATGTTTTGCTTGGCCCCAAATCTGGCCCCAAAACTGGCCCCAACTTATATAGTTTATATACAGGCACCAAACGGCCGTTTGGCGGAAAACCAAGGCAGATAACACTCACGTCGGTCTACACAATTCTTTATAACATCATATAGCAAGGTTGGTCTACTCCCGAAACGTTAAAATAGCATATTTCGATTTGTATAAATGTGTTTCAACACAATCACTTCCCACGCCGAACACTACTTTATAAAGCCTCGTATGCAACAACCTTTTAACGTAATGTAAAACAAAGAAACCTACTCATTTGCTGTCTGCTCTCAAGAAGAAGTTTGTTTAAGTGCCCTCGTTCATAAAGATTAAAGAATCCGAGCTCCAGCAGGATTCATGTGATGATAGATAAAGATGAACATTTTCCGCTAGTCCTCTCGCTCGATGCCTATTCTGTGACGTCACCAAAATACGTTCGAGAGAAAAGAGGACTAGGAACTAGTCTGGTCCTAGGTACTGAAAAAAGTTAAGCCTCTTTTGCAGTCATCGCAGAAACTGGCTTGCAGCTCGCTGCGTTTCACATTTGCGAACGTTTCGAACCAATCTCATATCAATCTAACTCACTAGTGTGAACGAGCCCTAGGCTAGTATCTGGCAGACATACAGGGAAAGGCAGTTCACCTTCCCATGATCCCACGAAGGCTTGCAATGAATGTAAACCTTTACGCTCTATCGATTTTAACAGGTGGCAAGCAAAACAAACATCAATTATGTCAATAAAAAATAAAATGACATGTAGTCTACATTTTCTTTGAAAAGTCAAAAATACAATGTAAAGCGAAGTATAGCATTTGATTTTGAAAAAAAATTATCTATCCGAAAGCAACGTAGCGATTTAAAACATAGCTGCTGGTAATTTCAGCAGAACTTAGAATATTTCGATTCTCCAATCTTTTCAAAAAAGGAGTTAATAAAACATTTTTCTCTTCCCTTGGAACCTCACATGGTAGTCATATAAAAGAGTACAACTAATTGGGGATCCCGTAATGGAGCCACAAGCTCTGTGGGACTTCCCTGCCATTTTTGGCAAAGCTTGTAAATAAAAATAAATATTTTTTAGTTTTGTAATAATATTGTTTATATATTAATGTAAATTTGTATCTTAATAAGTGCAACTATAAATCATTAGGGATATATATATAGGCCTTACGGTTCACACAATGTACTTAGCGATACTAGGCACTACATTATTCCCTTATATATACATTAAACTTCAGACGCTGAATTATATAAACTAATTTACTTCAAAGGTTCAGCTAAAAAGCGCGCGTTACGTGATATCTCAACCTGTTCTAATGTTTTTATTATTATTCGCACGCCATAAGTGCAAAAGCCGATGACGACATTCTAAAAGATTTGCCTTCAGAAAAATACCTGAAAGAACCGTTTGTCGCAAACTGGGTATAAGGATTAAAATTTGGCCATAAATATAAAATAACTACTATAGGTAAGTAAAGAATTAAGTACGTATTTGTAGTGCTAAACTAAGTGTTCATACTTCGAGATTTTACTTGTAATTTAGCGAGATCTGTTAGTCTTTTATACAAACGTAAGTGTTATCAACCAGTTGGAGAAATCTTTTTTTTGTTTATTGTATTTTCCCTTCAATAAAATAGCGTATTGTTACCTCACGAATATAGGTTGAATATATGATTTTATATTATATTGTATTAGGACAGACGTAATATTCTTAAACTTATAAAAATCTTAACGGTTAACTTGCGATTTGAAATGTTATGATCAATATGTAATTTAACCTGCAGATTTCTGACCGAGACTTATAAAACAAATACTTTCCTTCTTAAACTTTAACTTAATTCGCTTGATATAATTTCAAATAGGATAATGTTGTCGATACCATTGTCTAAGATTAACCCAGAGAAAAGGGTTAAACTTGGAATAGTTATCATTGTGGTGATTTCGATCGAGATGATTCTTTGATGTAAAACTTATTCACAAATGATCGCCGAACTCTGTTATATACGGATTTAAATTAGCTCTTATGATTTCATTTCCTTGGGGTGGCCTTGTACCATTTCGCCTTGGAACAATGGATAGGCATTGTTCTACAATACTCAGCCAATTGTTCTATAGCGAAATGGAACAATGGCCAGTCCAAGCCTGGGGATGGGTGTAGAACGTGGAATGGGTGATGGTATAGTATATAGAATGGTATATGAAATTGTATATTGAATGGTATATATCATGGACTGGTATATGGAATGGTATATGGAATGCCATATGGCAAATAGAATGGTATATGGAATGGTATATAGCATTTGCATGTGAAATAGATGTTCTACATACCAATTTCTTTAGCATTTAATAATATTTTATAAACAGGCCCCAAAGGTGCTCGAACCCATAGTGAAAATAAAGTACTCACTCTTCACTATGTTCGCTGAACTGCATTTTGTTAGAAAATTCAAACGTGATTTCTAAATTAAAAACAAAAAAAAACATGTTGAAGATACTCCAATGATAAAACGAATTATATACAATAACTTATTAACGGCGTCCCATGTTTTCTTTCCTGAAGGTTGGCAATAAGAAATGAAGCTAGCCGTTTTACTCCTTGGCCTTTGGGCAATTACAGGTAAGAGATTAAGGGCCTATTTACAAGGAGGTAGAGTTACCCTAGCACCTGGGTTACCCTAGCATCCGGATCAAAGTTATCCCATGTTTACAAGCAAAATTTCAGAGTTAGGGTCACCCTGCTGTCCAGGTCAACTTTATTAGATGTGGTTACCAAGCACTAATAACAAGAAGGCAAGAAGCCTGGAACTGGTAAAAAGTTGTCCCGTTTAAGCCTAAGGACAAAACACAAACCCAGTTCACGAGGAAGTTTCCGACAGTTTTCATTGGGTATCAAAACTCATGCATGTGGTGTGGTATACGTTCATGGATTGGCTACGATAATTCATGAATTATTAATGAGTTTCATTTGCTATTCCTGGTTTGTTTTAGCGACAAACGGAGGACCCGTTTTAAAAGCAGTAACAGCGCCAACTACTAAACCAGCAGACCCGACCAAAGCACCGGAAGTTCCCCCTGCAGATCTCGTAGGTAAGTAAACTTACTACTATTTACAAGAATTTAACAACACTTCAGGGAACTTCGTTTGCTGGCCATAAAAATGGGTCAATCCTACAATCCTGGTCAAAATCACTCGGACACCTTGCCTTAAATCACATCTGATATCAAATTTCCTTCTAAAAATCATTCCCCCCACTCCCCCCATTCAATGTTGATAAAAATTTGCGCTGAACATACTTTGCATTTCATTTTCTAACCAACATTGAACGGGGGTAGTGGGGGGCGATGTTATTTGAACATAATCTTAGGAATTGATGCGCTTAAGTTCGTTTTACGCGACTGTCCGAGTTAATTTTGGCCAGGAGTGTAGGTTATTTTTATTTAAACATATTTTAATTAATTAATTACAATTAATTGCCCCAAGAGCGAAACGTTCATTGAGGGGGCTCACGCCAAAGAAACATTTTACAAGATTGACAGTCGCAAGTTACGAACAGAGAAAAGTTTTGAAGAGAATAATAATACGGTGACAAGAATAAACTATACAGTATTATACAATACCCTAGTTGCTATGCGTGTTTTCATTGGTTGTTGGCCATGATCTATTAGAGGACAGACACATGGTCACGTCAGATCACGTCAGCTGACTTGCCTTTTTCCTTCTTCATGCCCCAAAATCCGGCACGAGTTTCGACAAAGACCTTTTAAATTTGTATTGTATAAAACAAATAGATTCCATTTTTTTGTTGTCTGTTCAGTTATAGATGCACAGAGGACGTCACAACGTGGTAAGAACATCAGTGACCCACTCGACTGCGTCTCGTGGGCCACTTTTTTGTTCTTACCACGTTGTGACGTCATCTGTGCATCTATAACTGAACAGACAACGGCAAAATGGAATCTATTTGTTAAATACAAAACATGCATCACATGTAAAAGTTAAAAACTAGGTTAAAAAAGTTAAAAACTAAGTTAAAACTGGGTTATTTCTTGTGCAACTGAAATAAATTTACAAGAGAAAATAACTCCTGACCTTATTCAAAAATGGCCGCCGAATTAAAATTCTTTTATGTGCATATAAATTAGCCCTTATGACCTCGTTTTAAAGTAAAAATTATTTTGAATTTCACACATGAAAACGAGTTCATAAGGGCTAATTTATATGTATATAAAAGAATTTTAATTCGGCGGCCATTTTTTAACCTTATTCAAAAATGGCCGACGAATTAAAATTCTTTTGTGTTATGAACGCGTTTTAAAGTAAAAATTCTTTTGAATTTCCCACATTACACCCGGCTCTCGCACGTCTCTAAATTGTATGTTTGTATTTACTTTTAGCTTCAAAGTACAAAGTTTCGTTCAAGCTAGCTAACGTGAAATATTCTGATGAACTTTTATCGTATGACTCTGGAGTCTACCAGAACTATGCTGGAAAGATATTGAAAGCAGTAAGTTACATAACATGGTTACTGTTATGTAATATTTCATTAACGACTCGTGACCAGACTCGTAACTCGACTCGTAATTAATCAACCGCATGGTATACCTGAATTATCCTAAAGTTATTCTTACATTTTATCCCTCCTCTATCTATTAGCTTATGAACCTATATGCTGACGATGATTCTTACCGTGAAGCCAGCATGGTTGGATTCAGGTAAGATATTTTAGATCTTCTTTAATGATCCAACTCTGCCTTCTGGCCTTCATCTGCAATGAACAGGAGTACAAGTTAAACGTAATAACAAAACAAATTCAATACGTGAAAAATAGGCGGACAGTTTTTTAATAGAACTTTTAGTCTAGTATACTATGTTTGAAATGGCAAACAATGTTTGTTTGTTTATTTGTTTGTTTGTTTGTTTGTTTGTTTGTTTGTTTGTTTGTTTGTTTGTTTGTTTGTTTGTTTCTAACTATTACAACTATCACCCCGACATCCAAAAATTAAAAGTGTTTTTTTGTTGTTTGACATTTCAAGAAATGATACTGGTGTGGTGGCTGATGTTGTGGTACGCTTTGGAAATGAAAGTAAAAATCTTGTCAGCCTAGATGCTCTGATCAAAACAGGAATACTTGGCGAATTACCAGTCGATCCTACCTCGCTTAAAGCCTGTAAGTTACTGAGAATGTCTAAATATCTCATACCCAGATAGTGTTACTACATTATTGCTACATTTCGCTACAACATTGCAACATTTTGCTACATTACTGCTACATTATTGCTACATTTTGCTACATTATTGCTACATTATTGCTACATTATTGCTACATTATTGCTACATGCATTTTGCTACATTATTGCTGCATTACTGTTACATTATTGCTGCATTACTGCTACATTATTGCTACATTATTGCTACATTATCGCTACATTATTGCTATATTAGTGCTGCATTACTGTTACATTATTGCGGTATTACTGCTACATTATTGCTACATTACTGCTACATTATTGCTACATTACTGCTACTACATTACTGCTACATTGCAAGTAAAACTTGTACAAAAAAGTGTAAAATTACCTGTGTACACAGCTGATATATAAATCGTGTGACTTTTCAGCCAAAGACGAGTCAGTTCCTCCAATAGCCGGTGGATTTGGATGTGGATCTCCATGTGGGGCCCCAACAACATGCTTCCCACAATGCAGTCAAGATTGCTGTGGTGGTTCGTCAGCCTCAAATCAATACTCGCCACAAATGAACCAACAATTTGGAGCTCCAGTGCCTATGGCTGGACAATCTCAATGCCCTGGCTCTTGCCCAGGTTCCTGCGCTCCTTCCTGTGAACAGTCTTGCTGTGGTGGCGCTGGTGCTGCTGGTGCTGCAGTCGGTGGAGGACCACCGCCAATTTCACCGCCAATTAATCCTTTGTTGGGATAAGAACGCTATAAACTGATGGAAAGTTTTTTCTTTAAAAAGGAATGACTCACAACGGATACAAGTGTATTATAGCCCACAACTGTTTTTACGACTGTACAAACCATCCAACTGATTATTTCAGATGAATTTCTGTACTTAACTTAGAACTATTAAGGCAATGGCATTTTTCGAACGCAACAGAACCTTATAAACTACTTACTGTAATTTGCTTTTTCGTTTCTGTTCAAAAAGCAATGTTTGTTAAAATAACAGTTAATTTTATCAATAGCATGATATATGTGCAGATTATAATAAATTTCTCAACCTTATTAATACAGTCATAGATAAAAAAGCAATATTGATATTTGCATTTAAATCGTTTTGTTGTTCTTTACTAGGAGTATCAGTAGATGTTTGTTGAAGTTGATCATCTAGGTTAGTGTAGTCTTGAGAAAGACTGTTGGTGGTGGTGACTGACGTTATAAAGTAAATGGTTTGAATCTAGGAATATCAGTAGATGTTTGTTGAAGTTGTTCATCTATAGGTTAGTGTAGTCTTGAGAAAGACTGTTGGTGGTGGTGACTGACGTTATAAAGTAAATGGTTTGAATCTAGGAGTATCAGTAGATGTTTGTTGAAGTTGATCATCTAGATTAGTGTAGCTTGAGAAAGAGTGTTGATGGTGGTGACTGGCGTTATAAAGTAAATGGTTTGAATCTACAAGTATCAGTAGATGTTTGTTGAAGTTGATCATCTAGGTTAGTGTAGTCTTGAGAAAGACTGTTGGTGGTAGTGACTGACGTTATAAAGTAAATGGTTTGAATCTAGGAGTATTAGTAGATGTTTGTTGAAGTTGTTCATCTAGGTTAGTGTAGTCTTGAGAAAGACTGTTGGTGGTGGTGACTGACGTTATAAAGTAAATGGTTTGAATCTAGGAGTATCAGTAGATGTTTGCTGAAGTTGATCATCTAGGTTAGTGTATAGTCTTGAGAAAGACTGTTGGTGGTAGTGACTGACGTTATAAAGTAAATGGTTTGAACCTAGTTATAAAGTAAATAGTTTGAATCTAGGAGTATCAGTAGATGTTTGTTGAAGTTGATCATCTAGGTTAGTGTAGTTTTGAGAAAGACTGTTGGTGGTAGTGACTGATGTTATAAAGTAAATGGTTTGAATGTAAATTATCAACTTCAACAAACATCTACTGATGGTTCAAACCATTTACTTTATCAACGTCATGCAGTCACCACCAACAGCAATCTTCCTCAAGCCTACACTAACCTAGATGATCAACTTTCACATTCACGTACTCATGCTCCTAACTTCAAGCAATTTATTTTATAACGTCAATCACCAACACCAACAACCAATTCTTTATACTAACCTAGATGATCAACTTTCACAAATACCTACTGATACTCCTAGGGTCAAACCATTAACTTTATAACGTTATTTGTACGTTATTAGTGTTTTCAGCTTGAGTTGGTAGAGTTTTTTCGTATGTTTTTGCTGTACAAGCTTTTTGCTATACAGTCTGTATACAGCAAAAACATACGAAAAAAAAATTATAACGTTAGTCACTACCACGAACAGTCTTTCTCAACTATACACTATTACAAAGTTAACGAATCGCTTCGCATCAGAACATCAGTATTTCGTTTTCTGTGAAAATCTCAGTACTTCAACACCATTGAGATTTCCTCGCAGATAATACTAATATATTCCTAGACAGTTCAATCCAATTACTTTATTATATTTATTATACAAGAAAATGTATCATGGATTCATGGATGTATCGCGCAATTTGGATATATATTACACATGCATATCATAAAATTCGGATTTCAACAACCCTTAAGAAATTATTGTCGTGTTTGACTAAACCACCTGTCATGCATGCCCTCCTCGTGAAACAAGAAATCCGTCTATCAACTTGCTTACTTAAAAACCTGTCTTTTGTCAAACACACCACCAGGATCCTCACCGTGCAGTTGTTTCAAAAAATGGACAACGCCAACTCGATATGGGTTGATGAATTTCGTTAAATACGACAGTTGATTGTACATTTATATCATAATTCGTTGTACGAAAAGCTTAAAACAAACGAAACGTCCATGCCTTGGACTAAAAGTACTTCCGAAGACAATGCTGGTCAGCTGTTTATGTCTTTTGCTGTTATCAACAGGTAAACTATTTTGAAACTTTGATTTGGATGTTGCGAATGTTGTTTGTTTACACTCTTTACGTTTCTCTCTGACGAAGGGCCTTCGCTCGAAACGTTAGATTCCTACGTTCTCTGTTTCGGCAGTATATCTAACCTAAGTTACTATATTTTGATTGTTGTTTCAACACTGCCTACGCAGCACGCTACTTTTATTTCACTGAGAGAGATATACATGTGTAGTAAAAAGCTGTATACTGTACGTATATAGCAACGGTTGAAAACAATATAATATAGTATAAATACTATTGATTAATGCTCGATACTAAGATCAGTAGAGCGTATGATAAGGATCTAAATAGAGTATATGATACTGTTGCTACAGTTTATAAATATCGTTACTTACTGATGAAGACACTACAATCTCAGACAACATTAACGAGACAGAGATTCCAGGCGGAAAACGTGATTTTCTTCAAAATATCAAAGCCCGGACAATAACATAGAAGAAATGGGAAAAAAATGAAAATATTTATTGAACTAAAGGCCTGGCCAAACGCTTTCAACATCCCATTCAACATTGTTGAACGATGTTGAATAATGTTGAAAGCACGAGTGGCCAAATGAATCGGGCTACCACAAAAGCTGGGATCGACAATATCCCGCATGGCGCATGTCTCTGTTCAACTAAGTTGAATGAAATGTGGCCAAATGCGTTCAACACCTTTCAACATTTTGAGAACAATAGAAATGTTGAACGCGTGTTGAACGAAAATTTGAACATGTTCAAATTTCGTTCAACATCATTCAACACCATTCAACATCATTCAACAGGGGTGGCCAAACGCTTTCAACTTGTTGAATTCAACAATGTTGAACGATGTTGAATGAAATGTTGAAAGCGTTTGGCCAGGCCTTAACGTTTCGTCGCTACACGCAACATCTTCAGAGTGATTAAATTATTACAAATATATACTCAGACAACATTGTTGGGACTGACTAAATGCTTCCCCCCTCTCCCCCTCATCAATGTTGTTCAACAGAGAATAATACATGGATGCGCGGAAATATGACATTTATTTCGAGTGTTGACCAGAATATCTCAAGTTTTTCTTGACAAGTTTTTTGGTAGCTTTCCTTGCTCGTGTGCACGATGAACACGTTTTTTCCCAACAATTTTCCTTGACAAGTTATAATTGCTCGTGTGTACGGTTGGACAAGTTTTCCTTGACGGCAATGATCGCGTAATAAGCAGTTAGGAAATGATCTTGTCAAGTTTTCCTTGACGACTATACACACAAACAAATTTCCTTGTTCAAAAGCTGGCATGACCAGCTTTTGAACAAGGCTCCTTGTCAAGGAAAAACTTGTCAATTTGTGTCGTGCACACGAACAAATAAAACTTGTTAAGGAAAAACTTGTCAAGGAAAAACTTGTCAAGGAAAACCTGGTCGTCTGTGCGGGGTTAAGCAAAGCGAACGAGTGAGATATCTTGGTCATGCAACACGGGAAATAAATTTCATATTTCCAAGCATTCATGTATTTTTCTGTTTATGATATAAAAAATAATCCTATTGCCCCACAAAAATAGAGCAGTTTACTCTAATGCGTTTCATGATAATCAACATATGTGAGATTATCATGAATAATCACACATGTGAGATTATCGATTTTATTAGTGGCCGAAAAATCAATAAACCACTGTAATATTTTTACTTTTCATCAGCTGCAAAAGATTTAAACGCATGAAACTTTTCAACATTGAAGAGGGGGAAGGGGCGAGGATAAAATGCGAGGATAAAATGCATGGCTTAATAATTCAAAACGTTGGGACACAAACAGTAACGTTTTAAGTTACGTTCAAATAACTTTTGAGCCAGAGTAACGTTAAACTATATGTTAAAATACTCATTATTAATTCATGAGGAAAATTCAAAAGAAATCAATACCGTAGCAGTGGTTGTAAATCGGATACAGCATCGTCCTGATTTACATAAACTTTAGCTTCGATTTTCTCGGCTAAAACAGACCGTATCCCCAAAATAGTTGGTGAACTTGATTACTTAGATGCATTTGTATTCGCATCCGAGCTGTATCTGATTTACTACGGCTCGCTTGCAGCTCGCCTTGTAAATCAGATACAGCTCGGCTGCTCATGCTGTATCTATTACTTGGATTCTTCACTTGGCTACGTTGAGAATTCATTTCTCGGCGTAATTTTAAGTTGTGATGCACGGTTGAAGCTAGCGTTAAAATCGGATTTTAAATTATTGTTTCTTTAACAGCGTTACCGCACACCGCGCAGATCAACTCAAAAGAAGTCAATCGACGTCTGAGCAAGTGGAACAGAAGAGGTAACACTTCAAGAGGAAGTGTGATGAAAAGGAATGTTGCCATGTCACGATGTGTTTGTTTAAACGAAATACAAAAACATAAAAAGGTGTTGAGGTCTGTGGCTTAGAATATATACTATCAGAAATAAAGGCGCAGCATAGCTCAGCTCAGCAGCACAGCACAGCACAGCACAGCACAATGCAACTCGACGCAACGCGACGCGACGCGACGCGACGCAACACAGCACAGCACAAGGCGACGCGACGCAACGCAGCGCAGCACAACACAGCACATCACAGCACAGCACAGCACAACACAACACAACACAACACAACACAACACCACACCACACCACACCACACCACACCACAGCACAGCACAGCACAGCACAGCACAACACAACACAACACAACACAACACAACACAACACAACACAACACAACACAACACAACACAACAGCACAACACAACACAACACAACACAACACAACACAACACAACACAACACAACACAACACAACACAACACAACACAACACAACACAACACAACACAACACACAACACAACACAACACAACACAACACAACACAACACAACACAACACAACACAACACAACACAACACAACACAACACAACACAACACAACACAACACAACACAACACAACACAACACAACACAACACAACACAACATAATAATGTTTTAAAGTGATATTATTTCACATTTTATCTTTACAGCGGTAGCAATATGTTAGAAAACAATAAAAGTTCTCTACATACCAACAAACAAAGTGTTGTCTATCCTCAAAATTGTTGCGCACCAAATGAAAACCACAATCGAGGTAAAACGCCTTTAATTAATCCAATTTAAAGTATTAAACATTATTAGAAAACATTTAAATTTCTACGAATAACATTTTTTCTGAATTCCTTTTTTTTCAGTGTTTAAATATCCCCTCACTATTCCACTTCGTAACGAGTTTTTCTCCAAACTAAAGGAACCTTCGAGTAGAAGTTACAAAAGTTTAAAGAAAAAAATTCGTAAGAACGTAAGACAGTAAAAAACTATTGAAATATTTAGATTGATTATTTAGATTACAAACACAGAAATATATGAATTTAATTTAAAATATATAATAGCTTCCTAACTACATTTCAATTCTATTTTGTTCAGATAGAGTCGTTTCTTGAAAAACAAAAGGGTTTTTTAGAAATTATTGTTACTGGCGTCAGGTACATGTAAATTTTATTCACTTTAGTAAACAATTTGTTGGTGTCTTAGGAATTGAAATATTCTAAAAACGTCTTTGTTGTAGAAACGATTTAAAATTAAAATAATTTTTAAATTTAAAATAATTGTGTTTCTTAATTAATGAGTATTTAAAACTTCTTTCTTGTTTGTTAGTTCTCACAATGTTAACCTTGTACTGAAGACCAAGAACCACGTTTCTTCTTCATTACTGGAAAGACTAAATTTATTCGTGAATTCTGGCTGGATGTCACAGGTGGAAAAGTTCTCACGATTATTAAGAGGTAGAAATGAAGTATTTTAATTCGTCGTTAACGTCTTAATATTGTTTTATTCTAGCTAACAGCAGAGGATTTTATATACAGCAGAAGCGAACCCCTGGTCTGCAAAGAATTTTGATTATTCCACGATACAAACTTTGTGTTTGCATAAGGAATGCATTCTGAGGGAAAACAGGGTTCACAACTTAAGTCCTTCGCTACTGAGGGCTCTCCACTTGACGAGTAAAATAGTCTGGTGTTAGACAAAGTGAAATAATATGGTGTTAGACAGAGTAAAATAGTCTGGTGTTAGATAGAGTAAAATAGTCTGGTGTTAGACAGAGTAAAATGGTCTGGTGTTAGACAGAGTAAAATAGTCTGGTGTTAGACAGAGTAAAATAGTCTGGTGTTAGACAGAGTAAAATAGTCTGGTGTTAGACAGAGTAAAATAGCCTGGTGTTAGACAGAGTAAAATAGTCTGGTGTTAGACAGAGTAAAATAGTCTGGTGTTAGACAGAGTAAAATAGTCTGGTGTTAGACAGAGTAAAATAGTCTGGTGTTAGACAGAGTAAAATAGTCTGGTGTTAGACAGAGTAAAATAGTCTGGTGTTAGACAGAGTAAAATAGTCTGGTGTTAGACAGAGTAAAATCGTTCGGCGTTAGACAGAGTAAAATACTAAAATCCGCTTCGTTCGAAAACAAACGATGATAGGGTAGGCAAAGAGTTAAAAAGAAAATGAACCAATAGCCATTTAATAAATTATTCATTAACCTCGTTTGCTCGGTCTGTACGGAAAAGTATTTGCCTTCGGTTTTATCGAAAATGTCAGGAAAATGTTTTCCCTACAGTCCTCACTCTCAGTTAATCAGCATTTGTTCTTAATTTTAGAACCAAACAAACTATTTACTGAAGTGACTGGCGACAATAATCAATCGACTGGTTTTTCATTCCTTATGGGTCCCCCAAGTCCTGCGTTATCCCGCACATCCCTAAAGTCTACCGTTGTTACGAGTCACAAAACTAAAGGAAGAAAGCTTACGAGAATTGCAAAAACTAACATCCCTTGGAGACGAAATAAAGCTAAAACGTCATCACGGACGGTTATAGGAAGACCTGGGGTCAAAGAAAGGGACGAAAATCCGGGGCAAAATAGCCGACCAAGGACAGAAATTGAAAAGAAATCCAGTACTTCTGATCTGCTGAACAATAATGGCGTCATTAATACGCCATCGATATTTTCCAAAGAATGTCTCTGCGCGCACAATCACAAAAGAAAAGCACATAATGTACCACAGTTAAAGTGGTCAGCGAACTTAACAGGAGAAGCCCAAAAGTTTGCGAATGAACTGGCGTCGAGACCGACATTAGCAAAAGAGTTTAATAAATTGGCGGGAAGAAATATTCATATTTCACAAGGAATTATTGATCTTTCTACATCGTGTCCTGTGGCTGTTGATTCATGGTACAATGAGGGGAAACAGTATGATTATGCAAGACCTGGTTTGTCCGGTAAAACAGGTTTGTACGCCAAAAATATACGCAAAACCATCATCACCATTACTTTACCATCACCATCACCATCACCATCACCATCACCATCACCATCACATCACTATTACCATCACCATCACCATCACCATCACTATCACCATCACTTTTACCATCACCGTTACCATCACCGTTACCATCACCGTTACCATCACTATCATTACAGTATTACCATCACCGTTACCATCACATCACTATTACCATCACCGTCACCATCAACACTACAATCATCAACATTACCACTACCATCACCGTCACCATCAACACTACAATCATCAACATTACCACTACCATCACCGTCACCATCAACACTACAATCATCAACATTACCACTACCATCACCGTCACCATCAACACTACAATCATCAACATTACCACTACCATCACCGTCACCATCACAAACACCAACACCGTCACCCCACCATCACCATGACCTTCACCATCATCACATATAAGCTTCATTTCTCAATTTCCTTCCAGAACATTTCACTCAGATCATTTGGAAATCATCGTCTTACTTTGGAGTTGGACGAGCAATTTCAGCATCAGGAAAACTGGTACTAGTGGCACATTATTTACCAGCAGGAAATGTACTCGGGGAGTTTGACACCAATGTCCAGAAACCTGTTCAAAGTGAGTTGAATAACAAACTGCATCCACTCTACCATCTCAATACACGTAGCTCAATGGTTAGAACATCTCACTGGTCATCAGAAGGTTACAGGTTGTACACATTTGTCACCTTAGCTCTTCATCTGAGTCTCAGTAGCTCAATGGTTAGAGCATCTCACTGGTCATCAGAAGGTTACAGGTTGTACACATTTGTAACCTTAGCTCTTCATCTGAGTCTCAGTAGCTCAATGGTTAGATCACCTCACTGGTCATCAGAAGGTTACAGGTTTGTACCGTTGTACACATTTGTAACCTTAGCTCTTCATCTGAGTCTCAGTAGCTCAATGATTAGAGCGTCTCACTGGTCATCAGAAGATTACAGGTTGTACACATTTGCTATCTGTATTTCAATGTATAATATTAATAATATTACGACTAATTTTCCCGACATAGATGCAGCTTCCAGCTCGACAAGATTTTGCTCTCGCGATTACATTGGTCCACTTGCTCCTCCTGGCGCTCAAAAATCAACAACACCGAATCCTTTGATTAATTCTCTCAACTCTTTGCCTCCTGGAATACCTGGACCACCAGTTCCAGAGGAGATAGAAAAATTATGAAGTCTCAAACAATACCAGTTCACTGTCGGACCTTAACTCATCAGCTCCATCACTTAATACCAGTCCACTGTCGGACCTTAACTCTTCAGATTCCTCAATCAATACCAGTCCACTGTCGGACCTTAACTCTTCAGCTCCATCAATCAATACCAGTTCACTGTCGGACCTTAACTCATCAGATTCCTCAATCAATACCAGTCCACTGTCGGACCTTAACTCATCAGATTCCTCAATCAATACCAGTCCACTGTCGGACCTTAACTCATCAGCTCCATCAATCAATACCAGTCCACTGTCGGACCTTAACTCATCAGCTCCATCAATCAATACCAGTCCACTGTCGGACCTTAACTCATCAGATTCCTCAATCAATACCAGTCCACTGTCGGACCTTAACTCATCAGCTCCATCAATCAATACCAGTCCACTGTCGGACCTTAACTCATCAGCTCCATCAATAAATACCAGTCCACTGTCGGACCTTAACTCATCAGCTCCATCAATTAATACCAGTCCACTGTCGGACCTTAACTCTTCAGCTTCATCAATTAATACCAGTCCACTGTCGGACCTTAACTCTTCAGCTTCATCAATTAATACCAGTTCACTGTCGGACCTTAACTCTTCAGCTTCATCAATTAATACCAGTTCACTGTCGGACCTTAACTCTTCAGCTCCATCAATCAATACCAGTCCACTGTCGGACCTTAACTCATCAGCTCCATCAATCAATACCAGTCCACTGTCGGACCTTAACTCTTCAGCTTCATCAATCAATACCAGTCCACTGTCGGACCTTAACTCTTCAGCTTCATCAATTAATACCAGTCCACTGTCGGACCTTAACTCTTCAGCTTCATCAATTAATACCAGTTCACTGTCGGACCTTAACTCTTCAGCTCCATCAATCAATACCAGTCCACTGTCGGACCTTAACTCATCAGCTCCATCAATCAATACCAGTCCACTGTCGGACCTTAACTCTTCAGCTTCATCAATCAATACCAGTCCACTGTCGGACCTTAACTCTTCAGCTTCATCAATTAATACCAGTCCACTGTCGGACCTTAACTCTTCAGCTTCATCAATTAATACCAGTCCACTGTCGGACCTTAACTCTTCAGCTTCATCAATCAATACCAGTTCACTGTCGGACCTTAACTCATCAGATTCCTCAATCAATACCAGTCCACTGTCGGACCTTAACTCTTCAGCTTCATCAATTAATACCAGTCCACTGTCGGACCTTAACTCTTCAGCTTCATCAATTAATACCAGTTCACTGTCGGACCTTAACTCTTCAGCTCCATTAATCAATACCAGTTCACTGTCGGACCTTAACTCATCAGATTCCTCAATCAATACCAGTTCACTGTCGGACCTTAACTCTTCAGCTCCCTCAATCAATACCAGTTCACTGTCGGACCTTAACTCATCAGTTCCCTCAATCAATACCAGTTCACTGTCGGACCTTAACTCTTCAGATTCCTCAATCAATACCAGTTCACTGTCGGACCTTAACTCGTCAGATTCCTCAATTAATACCAGTTCACTGTCGGACCTTAACTCTTCAGATTCCTCAATCAATACCAGTTCACTGTCGGACCTTAACTCTTCAGATTCCTCAATTAATACCAGTTCACTGTCGGACCTTAACTCGTCAGGTTCCTCAATCAATACCAGTTCACTGTCGGACCTTAACTCATCAGCTCCTTCAATCAATACCAGTTCACTGTCGGACCTTAACTCTTCAGATTCCTCTCTTTCTCATAATCTCGACCTTCCTCCATTCTTATCTGGTTCTTCTGCTAGTTCAATAAATTCTGCTACTTCTAGAGTTGGTAGTCCTCCTGGTACAACTGGTGCTGGTCTTCCTGGTACTTCTAGCGTTGGTAGTCCTCCTGGTACAACTGGTGCTGGTGTTCCTGGTCCTTCTAGCGTTGGCAGTCGAACAACGAACGCTGGTACTCCTAGTCTTGGTAGTCCTCCTGGTACAACTGATGCTGATACTTCTAGTCTTGGTGGTCCTCCTGGTACAACTGATGCTGGTACTTCTAGTCTTGGTGGTCCTCCTGGTACAACTAATCCTGGTACTTCTAGTCATGGTAGTCCTCCTGGTACAACTAATCCTGGTACTTCTAGTCTTGGTAGTCCTGCTGGTGCAACTAATCCTGGTACTTCTAGTGTTGGTAGTCCTCTTGGTACAACTGATGCTAGTACTTCTGGTGTTGGTGGTCCTCCTGGTACAACTGGTGCTACTACTTCTGGTGTTGGTGGTCCTCCTGGTACAACTGGTGCTACTACTTCTGGTGTTGGTGGTCCTCCTGGTACAATTGGTGCTGGTACTGCTGGTGTTGGTAGTCCTCCTGCTACAACTGGTGCTGGTACTTCTGGTGTTGGTAGTCCTCCTGGTACAACTGATGCTGGCTTTCCTGGTATTTCTAATGTTGGTAGTCCTCCTGGTAGTTTTGGTCCAAATGCGCCAGATGGTCCAAGTCTGATTAGTTCACCAATTCTTCCAAATTCACAAGTTCTCTCAAGTACAGCAAGTCTTCCAAATTTACCAGAAATGTTCAATACCCAAACTCTCCCAAACTCACCAGTTCACCCAAGTTCGCCAAGTCTTCCAGATTTCATAATTTCGCCAATTCTTCCAAGTGTACCAGTCCCTGTTATAACTTCATCAGTTCCACCTCGTCTACCAAACATTCCTAGTCCACCCGCACCAATCAATCCAATTGTGTCACCAACAAAGGCTCCACCAAATTATGGAATTCCTCGACCAGTGTTTCTACCTGTACATCCAACAGCGAGTTCGTCTCAGCAACTAGCTACCGCTACTGTTAGAACAACTCCTTATAATCAACCCCCAATACCAACACCACCAACACCATCACCAACACCAAACGAGAAAAGTATCTTTATTAATCTACCACCAAAGCCCACGCCACCAAACATTATAGGTAAGATTCGTTCATCAACAAAGCGTTTTCTAACACCAGAAATAAAAATAGTTTTTAACACAAAAAAATAGAAAAGTTTGGCATTGTAGGTATAATATAGTAAAAAATATTTGTAGTTTTCACCTCGTATTTATTAAAATATTTTTATAAAGTAATTAAGGTTCGTATCCAACCAGTTTGGCATCTCGGATCTATTACATTCTTCCGTGCGTGCGTGTGTGTACTGTAATTTAGATCACAGACAACGCCACGGCGAAACAAAAACATAAATTTTTCCAAATTAAGTAAGTAAATGTCTTTTAGTTTCAAAATTAAAGAGCTTATGATTTTGAAACTAAAAGACATTTACTTATTTAATTTGGGAAAATTTATGTTTTTGTATATAAATAATATGCTTCCTCGCAATTTTAACAATTCTATTCTTCGAGTTAATCAGGTGCATGGCTATGATCTAGGAAGTTCTGGCCTACTTTATGTTCCATTTTGTAGAACAATAAAATTAAGACAGTTTTCAGTAATTTATGAAGGTCCTACTTTTTTTAATGCGTTAAGCAGTGACATTCGTAATGCCCCAACCTTTCCGTCATTTCAATCTAAACTAAAAAACTTCTTCTTTTCTTGTCTTTAGTGTATTTTGTACATGTTTTCTTTTATTTCTCTATTAACAAACTCATATCTTTTCATTGACATCTAACTTACGTTTGACATTTGTTATCGTACCACTCCTGTAATTTATATCAATTTCATTTAATAGAGGCAGCCCATAATTTAATAAGCCTTATGGTTTCTATTTGGGCTTCCTCGCCACTTGTAATGTAATCTTTTGTATGCTATAATTTTAATCATCATGTGGCAAATTTAATACATTGAAGTACGACACGAGACGAAGTCGAGTGGCATGAATGTTGTTTTTTACATGCTGCGACGTCATTCACACAGAAGCCATTGTATAAATAATGATATAATTATTTTTAATTTATGCAGGAAAGGATTTTAAAGTGACAATTGTTCTTCAACAACCATTCACCAGAGAGCTGCTGCAAGCTGACAGTCTCCTGTATAACCAATTGAAAGAACCTACAGAACAAGCGGTATTGCAATAATTATATTACGTTAATTTATATAATTATGTTATGTTAATTTATATAATTATGTTATGTTAATTTATATAATTATGTGATGTTAATTTATATAATTATATATGTTACGTTGATTTATATTACTAGTATATACTGTATATGCTTCCTGGAAACACATACGTAATTTGTATTTTGCTACCCATCTGAGTCTCATTAACTCAATGGTCATCAGAAGGTTACAGGTTGTACACATTTGTAACCTTAGCTCTTCATCTGAGTCTCAGTAGCTCAATGGTTAGAGAATTTCACTGGTCATCAGAAGGTTCCAGGTTGTACACATTTGTAACCTTAGCTCTCTATCTGAGTCTCAGTAGCTCAATGGCTGGAATGATCACTGGTCATCAGAAATACCATTTTTAGTATATAGTATGAATAAATTACGCTATATCTCAAGTTTTATCTTCTTTCAGGTCCGCAATCTCTACGCAGATTATTCATATTTTACCGACGTCCAAGTTCTGGAATTTCGGTGAGTCGTCTACTTACACTATTAAGATATGTGTATTGTTTGGCTATTATAATAATCTAGCAAGGGTTAAATTCCCATATCAAACAAATTTCAATACATCTCAAGAATAAAGTAAGACATGGATAAATGCCAATCTTTATGACCGCAAGACTACTTGCAAATAAGAAACTTTATTTCTAACTCAATTTTTCATTTCATACCCAATTTAGTTCGTTGGATTTTATAATATATTCAATGAATACTCAACTCGGTTACTAATGCCTTGTGTTTTCATTTAGCGCTGTTAAACAAGATGTGCCAGCTAAAAGATCTGGTATCCCTCCCATGCCAACAAGGCGAACGCCGCGATATGTTAATGTAGCAGCTGCAATAACAATGTTAAAGTTCAATGAAGTTATGAAAGGGCATCTTATTCTTCTTAGCAGTCAGTTAGATAGTGGCACACTTGGCAGTATCCATGTTACCAAGGCATTATTTGCAGGTAGGGTAATTTTTGTTAGAATAGTTTCTTGATGTACAAGCTGTTGTTAGTTAGTAGAGTACTTTCAGCTTGGAGTTTGTAATGTTTTGTTAGTTCTCGCTGTACAAGCTGTTGTTAGTTAGTATAGTACTTTCAGCTTGGAGTTTGTAATGTTTTGTTAGTTCTTGCTGTACAAGCTGTCGTTAGTTAGTATAGTACTTTCAGCTTGGAGTTTGTAATGTTTTGTTAGTTCTTGCTGTACAAGCTGTCGTTAGTTAGTATAGTACTTTCAGCTTGGAGTTTGTAAAGTTTTGTTAGTTCTTGCTGTACAAGCTGTCGTTAGTATAGTACTTTCAGATTGAAGTTTGTAATGTTTTGTTAGTTCTTGCTGTACAAGCTGTGGGTTAGTTAGTATAGTACTTTCAGCTTGGAGTTTGTAATGTTTTGTTAGTTCTTGCTCTACAAGCTGTCGTTAGTTAGTATAGTACTTTCAGCTTGGAGTTTGTAATGTTTTGTTAGTTCTTGCTGTACAAGCTGTTGTTAGTTAGTATAGTACTTTCAGCTTGGAGTTTGTAAAGTTTTGTTAGTTCTTGGTATACAGGCTGTCGTTAGTTAGTATAGTACTTTCAGCTTGAAGTTTGTAATGTTTTGTTAGTTCTTGCTGTACAAGCTGTTGTTACCTAGTATAGTACTTTCAGCTTGGAGTTTGTAATGTTTTGTTAGTTCTTGTTGTACAAGCTGACGTTAGTTAGTATAGTACTTTCAGCTTGGAGTTTGTAATGTTTTGTTAGTTCTTCTTGATGTACAAGCTGTTGTTAGTTAGTATACTACTTTCAGCTTGGAGTTTGTAAAGTTTTGTTAGTTCTTGGTATACAGGCTGTCGTTAGTTAGTATAGTACTTTCAGCTTGAAGTTTGTAATGTTTTGTTAGTTCTTGCTGTACAAGCTGTTGTTACCTAGTATAGTACTTTCAGCTTGGAGTTTGTAATGTTTTGTTAGTTCTTGTTGTACAAGCTGACGTTAGTTAGTATAGTACTTTCAGCTTGGAGTTTGTAATGTTTTGTTAGTTCTTCTTGATGTACAAGCTGTTGTTAGTTAGTATACTACTTTCAGCTTGGAGTTTGTAATGTTTTGTTAGTTCTTGCTGTACAAGCTGTTGTTAGTTAGTATACTACTTTCAGCTTGGAGTTTGTAATGTTTTGTTAGTTCTTGCTGTACAAGCTGTCGTTATAGTATAGTATAGTACTTTCACCTTGGAGTTTGTACTATACTAACGTATAATTTTAGTAATTCAGAAAATTTTAGGTCAATGTAATTTAGCTGTGTTAGCAAAAAAGTGATTCCATAAATAAACGTATGAATCTAGTTTTATCAATTTATTTATTATTAATTTCGTTTTAGTTCGAGTCGATGACGACCGCTGTACATCAAGTTGCAAGAATCCACACAAATGCTACCCAGCATGCACCTTGGTTTGCTGCAGAATAAATGAGAAACACACTTACCCATAATCCTTCGAACATTATATAGAATGTCCACTCTCGTGCTCAGTCTTCTGCGCTCCTTCATGTCCGCCATCTTGTTGTTAGGACAAAAAATCTGGCGTAGGACGAAACGAGAAAAAGGACTCGAACATTTTAGCACAACTTAATTAGTAGTAAAAAAATTTGCTTAAAATCAGCTTGGCTATAGAGGAAGTACATACACGAACACGACCATAAATACAAACACGTACACGAACGCACACGGACACGGACACAAACACAAACACGAACGCACACGAAAACGTTCACGAACGCAAACACGTACATGAACACGTACAGGGAAACGTACACGAACACATACATGAACATGAACATGTACATAAACATTGACACGAAACAAAAACGTACACGTAACGAACACGTACACGAAGGCACACGAACACGTACACGAACACGTACACGAACACGTACACGAAGGCACACGAACACGTACACGAAGGCACACGTACACGAAGGCACACGAATACGCACACGGAATCGTACACGAACACGCACGCATGACTAACACGCTCACAACACACATAAACTCTAGTTTTTTTAGGGTTTTTTATTCCTAATAGTTGATTATTGTAATATGACATGTGTTGCTTCTGTAAGACTAGTTCAGCAATACGGCGACGCCATCTTAAATTCGCAATGCATTGTCGTCTATCTAAGGTAGCAAGCTCAATTCAAATGATTGTTTAGTGTGGACACACAAGGTTGTAACTTTAGCTTTATAAATAGTTTTGTAGCAACAATATCTAAATATTGATCGTTATAATATTGGTACATTTGTCACCAAGCTATCCATATTTGGATCCGACAATTGTGATAAGTACACCCATATTAGTCAGCCTTCGGCAATGTCACCATGACAAAAGAAAATATGTAGAGCGCGAGCACAATCCGTCATGACGAATAAGGATCATGTCATCAAACAAATCACTGGAACCCAGACAATTGGATACTACCAACAACACTCTTGCAGTAACCCAGTTATCATGGCATCGTCAATACAGCGCTCGAAGATCGGTATAGCTGTAGCAATAATAACCATGCTTGTAATTTTTGTTCTCGGGTTTCTTATTGGATACTTCACGTCGCCAAACCGATCAAGCGATTCATCGTCTTCTGATGACGACAGCTGTAAAGAATATGGCGAGAGAAGACAAAGCGAAGAGAAAAAGAAAGAGGCGTTTCATGAACAGCTTTACGACAGCCTGAACGCCAAAGAAATCGGGAAGAACTTAAAGTAAGGGAACGACAGTAACTGCAGATATATTTGGCACTGCATGTTATATACTGTATGGATAATAGGACCAAATAGGTATCCAATAACTTGCATGAGCGTACAGTTTAAGTCTGTTAAGTTAACACTTTGAGGCCTGGACCCCTCCCTGTGCTGAATAAAATCGTCTGGCGTTAGCCAGACTCGTCGTCAGGTGTCAGAGTGTTGAAGAGATAGGTTTTAACACTTTGAGGCCTGGACCTCTCCCTGTGCTGAATAAAATCGTCTGGCGTTAGCCAGAATAAAATACTAAAGACTCGTCTTCAGGCTTCAAAGTGTTAAAGAGATAGGTTTTAACACTTTGAGGCCTGGACCTCTCCCTGTGCTGAATAAAATCGTCTGGCGTTAGCCAGAATAAAATACTAAAGACTCGTCTTCAGGCTTCAAAGTGTTAAAGAGATAGGTTTTAACACGTTAAGGCCTGGACCTCTCCCTGTGCTGAATAAAATCGTCTGGCGTTAGCCAGAATAAAATACTAAAGCCTCGTCTTCAGGCTTCAAAGTGTTAAAGGGATAGGTTTTAACACGTTAAGGCCTGGACCTCTCCCTGTGCTGAATAAAATCGTCTGGCGTTAGCCAGAATAAAATACTAAAGACTCGTCGTCAGGCTTCAAAGTGTTGAAGAGATAGGTTTAATTTTAACACTTTTTGTATCTGCGCAGCAGATATATTGCTATCGTGTTGTGTGTGTGTGTGTGTGTGTGTGTGTTAACTTTTTTGTGTAGCTGTAAACAATGCGCGACAAGTGAATCGGGCATGATCGGGGACAATCGAAGCTCAGAATTTTTCAGTGTCACCTATACGAGCTGTCAGTTTGAACGATGGAAACAAGTATTTTTCATCCGATCGTGTTTACAATATTTCGTTCGCCATATCACGAAGTCCTCCGAAGCGACAAAGTTTTGGATTAAAATACTACGATTTTCAGGGTTCTATTCTATACGATTTTTTCAAATTCACATATCTTGTACATAATTTAACGTTCTATCTAACTATACGAGTTTCGTTAATGGCACAAACCTACAGACGATTCAGGGATACTTTAAAATGATTGCGTTTGACCGTACGCCAAGTGATAGCATAATAATGCAATTTGATATTTGCGCTCATCTCAGTTCAAATAGATTTTTCTCCGTTGCTATTCTATACGATTTGTTCTAATTCACATACGTTGTACAGAATTTAACGCTCTATCTAACCGTGCAAGTTTCCCAAATGGCACAAACCTACAGACGATTCAGGGATTTACTTTAAATATGACCGCGTTTGACCGTACGCCAAGTAAATAGCGTAATAATGCAATTTGATATTTGCGCTCATGACAGTTCAAATAGCCTTTTCTCCGTTGCTATTCTATACCATGTTTTCTAATTCACATATCTTGTACAGAATTTAACGCTATATCTAACTGTAGAAGTTTCGTGAATGGCACAAACCTACAGACGATTCAGGGATTTACTTTAAATATGACCGCGTTTGACCGTACGCCAAGTAAATAGCGTAATAATGCAATTTGATATTTGCGCTCATGACAGTTCAAATAGCCTTTTCTCCGTTGCTATTCTATACCATGTTTTCTAATTCACATATCTTGTACAGAATTTAACGCTATATCTAACTGTAGAAGTTTCGTGAATGGCACAAACCTACAGACGATTCAGGGGTATACTTTAAACACGCGGTATCCGGTGGCTCAACTGCAATGAAGATATATCCCAATACGGCTGTTAGCCGTTAAATTCTATATTTCCGACAAAGTTTTTGACTAAAACACTATGATTTTTCAAGGTTCTATTCTATACGATTTTTTCTAATTCACATATGTGTAGAGTGTTTAACGCTCTATCTAACTGTACAAGTTTCGTGAATGGCACAAACCTACAGACGATTCAGGGATACTTTAAATATGACTGATTGCGTTTGACCCGATAATTGCCATTTGATATTTGACGCACATCTCAGTTCAAATAGATTTTTCTCCGTTGCTATTCTATTTTCTCTAATACATATTTGTTGTCCAGAATTAACGCTCTATCTAACGGTATAAGTTTCCAAAATGGCACAAACCTACAAACGATTCAGGGGTATACTTTAGACCCGCGGTGTCCGGTTCAACAGCCGTATTGGCATATACCCGATGCAGTTAGCCGTTAAATTCTATATTTCCGACAAAGCTTTGCACTAAAACATTTCGGAGACGGGATATTCCTGATAAAACTGGTAAGTATTTTTAACGTGACTTATAGTAAACTTGTGAGTGTGATCTACCACAGTTTTTGTGAGTCAATAGTCATGATAAAAAATTATTTTGGTCAGAGAACGTGTACTTTATCTTTAATTATCTTATAAGATCATCTCGCTAAAATCTTATAAGATCAGCTACGTGTAAAAATCTTATAAGATTTTTCTTAAGATCTTACAAGATCACACAAGATCTTGACAAGATTCTCACAGTGGTGGGTTTGGCGCAGATACATGTACGCATAGCGGACCTTTTGTTAAGACTCGTCGTCAGGCTTCAAAGTGTTACCAGCCTTGCATGCAGTATACTTGCCATTCACAGTTGGTGTATCAGAATACAATGCATTCGCACCACTTGCTCACAGTGTCAGTGTGTTGAGACAGCTCTGCAGCAAGTTAAGAAAAAAACGTCGAGAGTCGAGACAAAGAAGACGAGAGTCGAGAGAGATAAAAAACAAGAATTACAAAGGTGTGATAATAATCGAGCTATTTGCGCTAAGGAAGCGGGGTATACTGGCATACTATGAAACCCGGACTCGGACTCAAAAAGTCATAAATTTTTCAATTCGTAAGCCTTTAAACAAGAAAAAATAGTAAAATATAAAATATTATAAAACTGGAAGACATGACCCAAATATTGTGACAAAATGAAACAACAATACATGTAGTTATTCGCGGAAAACACACTCGGACCACTATAGTTAAACACAAGTACACAATTCTGTTGGATCGTCCTATATTTAAAGAAGGTAAATAATAATGGCTGTATACACGGCACTTTCAGTTTGCGCATCCCCTTTTGTTATGAAAGTATAATATGAGACGATGAGTCTACCACACTACCTCCAACACAAAAGATAATGTGATTAAACATCACCTCCAGGCACAATTGCGCTTAACATTGGCGTCACGTTGTTTCGTTCGGTTTGGTCACTATATTTGGTTCAGATTTTTCACAGTTTATTATTAAAACTTATAATATAAATATATATATTTATATATATTTTGTCTTTTTTTTTATCTCTCTCGACTCTCGACTTTTTTGTCTCGACTCTCGACTTCTTTGTCTCGACTCTCGACTTTTTTGTCTCGACTCCCGACTTTTTTGTGCGGCAAGAGTATAATTACCGGAAGCAGTTACGAAAGACGTTCTCGAAACCCTTTCTTGGGAAAATTTAGATGTAAGACGAACTTATACAAAGTCAGTCTTCATGTATAAAATACTCAACGACTACACCGCGCCAGATTTAAAAGAATCCTTTCGAAAAGTTAATGAATATCAAAATACATATAATCTAAGGAACAATGATACTAATTTAGTACTCCCAAGTTTTTGGTAATTTTAGAACAATTTTGGTTGCGCAAAAGTGCTAAAAAAAGCGTGACACATCCCTTTTGATTTATCAATCTTTAGATATTTTTCTCAACGTCCGCATATTGGCGGTACACAGCGAACGAAAGAATTGGCTGATGAAATCAAGAAACGATGGCTTCAATATGGGTTTGATAAAGTCGAGCTACCCAAGTACAACGTTTTATTACCGTCGCCAGATCCAGATACGTCAAACTTACTTCAAATTCTGCGTAACGGCTTGGTTGAGAAAGAATTTTCTGGAAAAATCCAGGTATATGTTCATGTAATAGTTCGTGTTTGATACACGAGTCTGGGTGTTTCATCAGGGCCGATTCCAAACAACGAGAAAAATATAGAAATTGAGGGTGTATAGCCCCAAGCTTTTTGTACTGTTTAATAAACGAGCAGGAGTGTTTTATCAGATATAAAGACACGAGGCGAAGCGGAGTGTTTTTATATCTGATAAAACACGAACTGCGAGTTTATTGAACGGCTTCAAAAACGAACCACTTGGTAAGTTCATTGGCGTAGTAAGTTTGAAAAATAACCTTGTCTAAGCCGAGAAAATCAAAGCTAAAGTTTATGTAAATCAGGAGGTATCTTTATCACATATAAAGACACTGATTAAACTTTAATTTCTTTTGTGTTTTCCTCATGAATTATTAATGAGTTTTTGAAATATATATCATGCCTCCGCAAAACGTCTTTGAAAGATTGATGGTGATATTTTCTCAATTTTTCGCAAATCACCACCATCAGTAAAGCAAGTAAGATACAGTGACATCATGCCTAGTTACTGGTGCTGAAATCTGAAATACTCAGCCCAAGAAACTCAATTTTAATACCTAGATCGTTGATAAAAGCGAGAATGATTCAACCTTGATAGCTCCGTTGCTTGGTTACGCTAAACCTGGCGAAGTGAATGGTACCTTGCTGTATGTGAACTATGGAACAAAGCAAGACTTTGACTATCTCAAGAACACTTTGGGTATAGCTGATTGTAATGGTAGTATAGTTATCATGCGTTATGGTAAGATCTATCGTGGCAACCAGGTAGGTTACTGGTAATTCTTATTTTAGTCACCATCACTATCACAATCATAATCATCATCACCGCCATCATCACTATTATCATTACCACCATCACCATCACCATCATCATCACCACCATTACGACCATTAACATCATCACTATCATCATCACCACCATTACGACCATTAACATCATCACTATCACAATCATAATCATCATCACCGCCATCATCACTATTATCATTACCACCATCACCATCATCATCATCATCACCACCACTACTACCATTAACATCATCATTATCATCATCACCACCATTACGACCATTAACATCATCACCATTATCAGCACCATCATCAACCTCATCACCATCACTATAATCATTAACATCATCATCTTCATCGTCACCACCACCACTACCACCATTAACATCATCACAGTCATCACCATCATCATCACCATTACCACCATCACCACCACCACCACTACCACCATTAACATCATCATCACCATCATCATCATCACCACCAACACCACCCCCACCACCACCACTACCACCATTAACATCACCATCATCATCACCACCATCATCATCACCACTACCACCATTAACATCATCATCATCACCATTACCACCATCATCATCACCACTACCACCATTAACATCATCACCATTACCACCATCAATATCACCACCACTACCACCATTAACATCATCATCACCATTACCACCACCATCAACATCAGCAGCAGCAGATATGTGAATATTTTGAGTAGACACGCCCAATAGAAAACCCATTTCACAGTTGAATAGGCTACCTTGCTTACAACAACATACCAAACCAACTGAACAACAAGTTTATCAATAATCCACCACTTCAGGTTAAGAATGCTTACGAGTGTGGCGCCTCTGGTGTGATCCTCTACACAGATCCAGCAGATTACGTACCATTTGGGGAAAACAGAACATTTCCCAACGACGTGTGGCTTCCCAAAACAGCAGTGGAACGTGGCACAATTCTGGCAGAAACTGGTGACCCTCTCACCCTTGGTTTGCCTGCTATTGATGGTATATACCGCATTGCACAAACGAAAGCCAATCTGCCACGAATTCCCGCAACACCTATACCTTACAGTGATGCGGTACATATTTTAGAACTTATGGAAGGTAAGGCTGCAATTACCATCGCAAATAATCCCATTTATGATTTAGATGATCAGGCGATGCGGTCCAAAATGTGATTAAAAAGTAAAATAAAGTAAAGTGAAGTGAAGTGCAGTGAAGTGGGGTGAGGTGAGGTGAGGTGAGATGAAGTGAATTGAAGTGAAGTGAAGTGAAGTGAAGTGAAGTGAAGTGAAGTGAAGTGAAGTGAAGTGAAGTGAAGTGAAGTGAAGTGAAGTGAAGTGAAGTGAAGTGAAGTGAAGTGTAGTGAAGTGAAGTAAAGTAAAGTAAAGTAAACCGACTCTATTTATCAAGCGTACCATATGACAGTATTTAGATGCTGATAATCCAATGGCCTTCATCCCTAGATGGAATTAGTTCGTAGAATTAACCGAGGAAACTATGGTGTTGATTTTGCGAAGGGAGGAAAACCAGAGAACTCGGTGAAAACCCTCGAGGCACAGGAGAGAACCAACAATTCTACTCACACGAAACTGAGGTGGTCACCCATCCGAGTACTAACCCCATTCAACATAGCTTAACTTCGTTGGTGAGAGGCAGCACGCTAACAGCTTTTGGTATTTTCATGAATTCAGTTTATAAAGAATTGAATAGTTTTCACTTCATTTTGTTTCCAGGAAAAGATGTCCCTGCTTCCTGGATAGGTGGTCTGAACATATCCTACAAATTAGGTGATAAAGGATTGAAAAACAACAGAACGATACGACTCAAAGTTAACGCGAAAATGTCCAGATTAGATACTTATAACGTCATTGGGACAATATATGGTAGAGAAGAACCAGATCGCTGGGTACTCATAGGGAACCATAGGGATGCTTGGGGATTCGGAGCCGTGGATGCTTCTAGTGGTACTTCGGCTATGATGGAAATATCACGTGCAATGAAAAAGTTGTTAGATGATGGTATGTGAATAGAGATAGTCTTTCAAACATGACTTGACTTGTGTCACTTCACTTCACCTTACCTCACTTTACCTCACCTCACCTCACTTCACCTCACCTCACTTCACTTCACTTCACTTCACTTCACTTCACTTCACTTCACTTCACTTCACTTCCCTTCACTTCACTTCACTTCACTTCACTTCACTTCACTTCACTCGACTCCAATCCACTCCACCTCACCTCACCTCATTTCACTTCACTTCACCTCACCTCACTTCACTTCACTTCACTTCACCTCACCTCACCTCACCTCACCTCACCTCACCTCATCTCACTTTCACTTCACTTCACTTCACTTCACTTCACTTCACTTCACTTCACTTCACCTCACTTTCACTTCACTTCACTTCACTTCACCTCACCTCACCTCACCTCACCTCACCTTCACTTTCACTTTCACTTTCACTTTCACTTTCACTTTCACTTTCACTTTCACTTCACTTCACCTCACCTCACCTCACCTCACCTCACCTCACTTTCACTTTCACTTTCACTTTCACTTTCACTTTCACTTTCACTTCACCTCACCTCACCTCACCTCACCTCACCTCACCTCACCTCACCTCACCTCACCTCACCTCACCTCACCTCACCTCACCTCACCTCACCTCACCTCACCTCACCTCACCTCACCTCACCTCACCTCACCTCACCTCACCTCACCTCACCTCACCTCACCTCACCTCACCTCACCTCACCTCACCTCACCTCACCTCACCTCACCTCACCTCACCTCACCTCACCTCACCTCACCTCACCTCACCTCACCTCACTTCACTTCACTTCACTTCCTTCGTCTTTTTAAGGCTGGCGTCCAAGACGAACGATAAAATTTTGCAGCTGGGGTGCAGAGGAGGCAGGTTTAATCGGTTCAACTGAATGGGTGGAAGAGAACGAGAAAGCATTGATGACAAAAGCTATTACGTACATCAATATCGACATCGCTGCCCAAGGGAATTACTCTTTAGATATCTTTGGTAGCCCTCTCCTTGAAACACTAGCTTTTAATGAGACGAAGAAAGTTGATGACCCGCATGGCAAAACAGTGTACGACCGCTGGTTGGCAGTTGATCCGTCCAAGACCGACGCAAAGATGCCCGACTACGGAAGACTGGACGCTGGATCTGATTATGCTGCCTTGTATCACTTTACAGGTGGGTACACCTATCATTATCATCATCAACAGCATCACCACCACCACCACCATTATTATTATTATTATTATTATTATTATTATTATTATTATTATCATCATCACCACCATAATCATCTCCATCATCATCACTACCATCATCATCATCACCACCACCACCATCATTATAATCAGCATCACCATAACGATCAACATCACCACCTTCATGACCATTATCATCACCACCACCATCACCATCACTACCATAATCATCACCATAACCAACACCACTATCATCACTATCACCATCATTATCATCACCGTCACCACCACCATAATCATCACCATCATCAACATAACTATTAATATAAAAATATTGCAATGCATGTCTTCCATCCAACCAATTAAATTTTCCAGAAACCAAACAAAAAACCTCAGTCCTTTAGGTCTGAAAAGACGACTCTTGCAAATGACATTTTCCTTGGTTTTGTAGGAGTACCATCGTTGGACATGGGTTATTTTTTCTTCAACAACACTTTCTATCCAGTCTACCACACAATCCACGATACATACAAATGGCTCCAAGGCCTTATCGATCCGAACTTCGTCTTTCATTTAACCACAACTCGAGTAGCAGCGAGGTTTTTATTAAATGTCGCTGACAGCTTCACGCTGCCGCTGGACGTTTCAAGATATGCAATGGCTTTGAACGAAGCCCAAAAACTACTGAAACAAAGCTATGGCACTGAACTGGGCAAACATAACGTCACGTTAGCTTACATTGAACAGGCAATACAAAACTTCCAGAAAGCAGCGGAGAGTTTTGAAAAGAAAAGGGAGAATGCTATAACTAGTAAGAGCGATATCGAATTGCGGTCATTCAACGACAAAATGGTGAACGTCGAAAAAGCTTTTATCTACTCGAGAGGCCTGCCAAACCGTCCTCGTAGACGCCATGTCATGTATGCTCCATCTTCGGATAACAGATATGGAACAACAAGCTTCCCAGGAATTACTGAATTGATGAAGCTGGCAAATAAGACCGAGGAAACCTGGGACGAAATCAAGTTGCAAGTTTCGATTGTTTATAAAGCAATCATAGAAGCAAACGATGTACTCTTAGCTGACGCAATGTAATATTTCGTATTTAATAGTTGAGTCGGTTTCCTTTGTTTTTTGTAGGGATGTATCTATGATACCATGATCGCCTCGGATTCTTTTGTTCTCCGAGGGAATGTAAACCTCGTATTTCCCTCATTGCTCATGCAAGAGGGAAATTTATCCTTTGTCTTCTATAATTTTCCCGTGCATGTTGATGAAGGAAAATTAGAAGACAAAGAAATCATTTGTCTTCTTCTAAATTTCCCGCTTGCATATATTTTCCCTCATCAACATGCACGGGAAAATTAGATGCAACTTCTCTGATCAACCGTGTAAATTTCCTGTCGGTAAGATTCTCAAAGTTTTCCTCGGCGATCATAATATTACAAACTAATAACATGACTTGAGGGAAGTCAAGTTATTACTTATAAATATATACCTCTTCAAGAGGTATATATCTGTATATATACCTCTTACTAGTATGTAATAGATAAATCCCGAGAACGAGGGATGTATGCTATATAAGGACCCGAGGACGCGCAATTTTCCTTGTTTTTTTCTTCATTTCGTATCTAATTATTATTCAAGGTCTTTATGCGATATAAAGACCTCGGAAGAACAAAGAAAACCGACTCGATAATAAATTAAATACAGATACATCCCGTGAATTTGCAAATAAGCAATATCATTGCTCAATGCAACGGGATCTTGCCTAAACCATCTCGAGTAGAGTACACTGGTAGCGCCCCCAATCGAGAGGGAGAGACAAGCGTTTGCCTATCTCGAAGTAGATTACGCTGAACCCGCTTGTAGCGGCAGCGCCCTATACGAGAGGCAAACTTTCATTGCGTAACTGGTCTGTTATCTCAAGAATTTCAGTATTACAGTTTGCCTAGAACATAAAATGTGGGACTAATACTAAATCAATGCGCATGTCTACACTGTTGTTGTTTATATAGACAACTATCTAATAATAGTTTATTGCGTGAATTTACATTAGATCAATGGTAATCATTGAACCGGTCATATTAAATTGTTATTTAAAACAAAACAATCTGTCTTACTTTTGCATAAAAGATCGCGTCAAGCGCTTGTAATGATTTACACTGAAAGAGGTTTAGATATATAAATGGCGATTGCATTTCAAATAAAGATAGTTACCGCAAAAAATTGTCAGCCTTTACACACACGATGCATAGCCACATTTGGTAATTGATGTATTTAGAAAACCTCTTCAACTATTAAATAAGTAAGTTATATACCTCGGGGTATACGGCCCCTCGGGGTATGTATCTGGCATAAAGCCTAGCTCCATTCTCGGTATAAAATCACAATTTTCTTTATTTTCATTCAAATTGTGTCCTTTATTTCTCTTTATCTTCCTTCCTTCCTTCCTTCCTTCCTTCCTTCCTTCCTTCCTTCCTTCCTTCCTTCCTTCCTTCCTTCCTTCCTTCCTTCCTTCCTTCCTTCCTTCCTTCCCCCCAACCTCCCTCCCTCCCTCCCTCCCTCCCTCCCTCCCTCCCTCCCTCCCTCCCTCCCTCCCTCCCTCCCTCCCTCCCTCCCTCCCTCCCTCCCTCCCTCCCTCCCTTCCTTCCTTCCTCCTTCCCTCCCTCCCTCCCTCCCTCCCTCCCTCCCTCCCTCCCTCCCTCCCCCCCTCCCTCCCCCCTCCCTCCCTCCCTCCCTCCCTCCCTCCCTCGCTCGCTCGCTCCCTCCCTCCCTCCCTCCCTCCCTCCCTCCCTCCCTCCCTCCCTCCCTCCCTCCCTCCCTCCCTCCCTCCCTCCCTCCCTCCTCCCTCCCTCCCTCCCTCCCTCCCTCCCTCCCTCCCTCCCTCCCTCCCTCCCTCCCTCCCTCCCTCCCTCCCTCCCTCCCTCCCTCCCTTCCTTCCTCCCTCACTACCTCCTTCCTTCCTTCCGAATCCGCAGTTACCAGTATTTTAAGCTTTCCGAATTCGCACGATTCGCGCAAAGTTCATTTCAACACGCTGACAATTACTTCAACTAGTGTTGACTCGTCTATGATTATTTATTTCCTTCATGACAATGACAATGATATAATCTGATCAATAACAAGCAAAATCCACAATCCGAGACAGGAATAAGTTCCAGCGTCCGTAGAAAATTACAAAGGAAAATCCATAATCCGATACTTTGACAGGATCGACAAATTGACAGAAATTTCGATTGAAACCAAAATCTGCACTGAATCAAATCCGCCAACTCTATTCACCCCCCCTGCGTGTAAATGAACAGAAGTCAGCCTCCCGTCGTGTAGCGTGGCGAAAGACAATGTGCAGACGATGAGCAAGCTATGTGACGAAGAAATGCTAACATGAATATTATTATATACACTACTAATCAAGCAAGTCACATTTGAACACTATAGTAACGACAGCACTCTAACAGTATCTTAACTATCATGGTATCGTTTAGACAGCGTTCAAACACTAGTGTAGTTGTCGTAATAGTAACCGTCCTTGTAATTTTTATTGTCGGTTTTCTCATCGGGTACTTCACGTCGCCAAAGCGATCTGGTGATGACGACAGCTGTAAGAAATATGGCGAGAGAAGACGAAGCGAAGAGCAAAAGAAAGAGGCGTTTCATGAACAGCTCTATGACAGCTTGGACGCCAAAGAAATTGGAAAAAACTTAAAGTAAGTGGACGACAGTAACTGTAGCTATATAACACTGCTATATGTGAAAGCTAGTACGTATCTAATAGCTTGCATAAGCGTACTTAAATGCCAAAGTAGCGACTGTATCTATATATATAACAAGTCGCCTGAGTCAGGCATTCACTCGGGCTACTGGTAAAGTGCGGAGGTGCTTGGGTAAAAGATACTGATTGTAGTGTTACTGTAGCAATCACAAAATCGAAGCCTCAATCGAAGGCCTCTGCAAAGAGTCTATACCGCGCTAGCAAAGGAGGGAGTGGGCCGAGGAAGATCAGATCGGAGGCTGAATGTGGTGCATACTTCCATAGCATTGGTGAACATATTTACGATTGAGATTTGAGACAGTTGACAGTACTGTCAGCCACATCTGATCACTGTTAAACTACAAAGTCAGTCAGTCTATTTAAATCTACCAACAATGTACATGCTCATTGAACACCTCGATCAAAAGGCAAAGCTGTTCAACTTTTTGTCCAACTCCAAAAGCGAAAGGAGCAAAGAACTTACAACATGCTAGCCTGCGTAGCAGCTGTTCTGTTCTGGGGGAGAGAGTTGAGAGCGGCTAGCGGAAAGAGGCTTGAGAGGCGCCGGTGGAGGCGTGGAGCGCGCGCGAGAGGCGAGAAAAAAATAATGCGAGGCGAGCCCTATTTTCGAGTCTAACTTTTGGTCGAGGGTCGAGGGTTGCAAGTCGAGGGTCGAGGGTCGCAAGGCGAGGGTCGAGGGCTAAAAGTCGAGCGTAAGAAAAATATGGGGGGGAAATGAAAAATAAATGTTTTATACAATCACCGTTCGTGATCTCTCAACTGGGTAAATCTAAAATATGTCAGCGAAATTGTACAGCGAACTTGTTTCTGGTGATGCTTGACATGCATGTGCAGGAAATGAGTGACATTTTTCAGATTACTTTTCACAATAACAAGCTAAATAAAACTACTTATACTTGACGGATATGATATGATATGATATGATATAGCGATGATAAAATGAACAGCAAAGACGAACGTATCTGCCGCGCACTTGGAGGACGTGCAGCGCTGGTTTATTAAGCTTTTATAAACGTTCAATAGCGGTTGGTACCACAATAGTGAGGCGCTAA